>VZQC01012096.1:301746-371052 GCA_009823505.1 Rhizomys pruinosus
AGACGGAGGGAGGGAGGGAAGAAAGGGAGGGAAAAGAAAGAAAGAAAGAAAGAAAGAAAGAAAGAAAGAAAGAAAGAAAGAAAGAAAGAAAGAAAGAAAGAAAGAAAGAAAGAAAGAAAGAAAGAAAGAAAGACACAGTTATGCAAAAAAAATCACAATTTCTTTTGAAGGAGGTAAAACAAAATCCATTCCTCTCCAAGTGCTTTAAGAACTCCTCATCATGAGTATATTCCTTTTTAAACTGTTCCTTTTAAGGGAAAGTGAACTTTATCCTTTTGTGTGTGTGTGTGTGTGTGTGTGTGTGTGTGTGTGTATGAATGTACTGTCTGCATGCAAGTTTGTGTACCCATGTCGTGCAATGCTGCGGAGGTCAGAAGAGGGTGTCGGATTCCCCTGGAATTGGAGTTCTCCTGGAATTGGAGTTTCAGACGGTTCTTGGCCAGCATGTGGGTGCTGGGGATCGAACCCGGGTCCTCTGTAAGAGCGGTCGGTGCTCTTAACCGCTAGGCCATCTCTCCAGCCCTGAACTTTATCCTTTTACCCCTTGGCAATTACATGCACATCTACGGACTACTTCTAATTTTCCTCTTTCTGGTCCCTCTTCAGCATGATACTGTCATGTTTCTGAGCTGAGCAGTATGCTGAAGCTGCTTCAGCAATCATTAGCACAGGGTCTATTTAGCACCCACAAAATCTATCAGACTCTTCCTTAATCTTAGAAATTGAAGAAACTCATTACTCAGTGGAGGCTCTCACAGCCCCGTGCCCATAGTTCACACTATGTACTGAACAGTTCTCTGGAAACTAGAACCGGTTTCATGAAGATGTGCATTTCTTATTTTTTAAATTAAAAAAAAAAATTAGTGGGGTATGGTGTCACATGCGTTTAATCCTAGCACTTGGAAGGCAGAGGCAGGTGGATCTCTGTGAGTTCAAGGCCAGCCTGGTCTACATAGTAAAATCCAGGCCAGCTTGGACTAAAGGGAGACCTGTCTCAAAAAGACCAAAAAAAAAAAAAAATTTAAGTGTATGAGCGTTTTGTTTGCATGTATGTAAGTGTACCAATTGTGTGCAATGACTGTGCAAGCCAGAAGAGGGCATGAGATTCCGTGGAATGGGATTTAGCCATCATGTGGATGCTGAGATGGGTGTGCTGCAAGAACAACCCAGTGCTCTTAAGGCCTGAATCGTTATCTCCAGCCCCTTCTCTTCTGTAAAGCTTTACATTATTTTTAATTATATGTATGTGTATATGAGCATGGGCACATGTGACTGCAGGTGTCACAGAGTCCAGAAGAGGAAAGCAGATGCCCTGGAGCTAGAGTCACAAGGAACTGTTGGTCCCATGACATGAAGGCTGAAAATTGAAATCAGGTCCTCTGCAAGAGTACTATGTGCTCTGTACTGCCGAGCCATCTCTCCAGCCTCACATGATAAACTATTCCTGTTTGTTCTATGGGCATTATTAGTAAAGTGCCTCTGTTATCTCAGGACGGACATATGAGACATGCTGTTGTTGTTATCTCAGGATATATGAGGCATGCTGTTGACAAGAGGCTTTTCTGTTTTACTGAAAGCATATTTGGCACACATCACTAGACTCACAAGAGCTATCGTTTAGTTTAGTAAGCTTCATGTTTAAAATGTTCCGCACAGTAATAATCAATGAGTGTATCAAGATGAAGAATGAAGCTGGGAGGAAATGCAGCTTGTTTAAATACCAGCAGAACCCAGGATGAAGAGGCAGCAATCGAAACCTCCCACCGGAAGGAAACCAGAAAATGATTTGGAGGCCACGTTTGGACCCGCAATCTTCCCACAGACTCTCCTCACCACGTAAAAGGATCACTGGTTCCCATGACTGGTTCTGTGGCTGCTACAGCCCAAGCTCTGGAATCTGAGCTTCTGTCTTCCTGGGCACTCCAGGCATTTCTACCCTACACCTACCTTTCCTGGTTTTCTGTCAGAACCAGGAGACTAAACTCGTAGCTGGAAACGCAGAACAGAGGCTACACTCTGCCTTTCCTTGTTTCAATTTATTCTGCTTAAAAATCCAAGCTGAAATCTTAAAATTGAGAACAGCATTTTTCTCTTCTAAGGTTGTAACTCTCTCAATTTCCTTGGCTTAGGCAGGAACCGTCCTCATCAGATTCATTGCCACTCCCATCTGTTTTTCAGCCTTTGTCCTTGAACCCCTGGGAAGTCGACCCATGTCTCTCACCAAGCTTCGCACCAACCCCAGTGTCCTTCATCTATTTCTAGGATTGTAATTATCACATCTCTGTTTGATCTAAGATTCTGATTGAACACCAGCAACAGAGAAACCCAGGTCTCATTCACAAATCCCTAATGAACAGTTCTCAGGAAGTCCCTTAGACTCTTCACATCCAACAGTATCAAAGCCAAACTCCAGCTTCTCCCAATCTGTCCCCTACACTAGGAAGAATGAGGACTCTGCTGTCCTTGTCTTTGCCTTTGCTCTGTGCCCCTGGCATCCTGATCACGTGATCATCCTCACCTATACAATCGCAACAGTTTTTGCCTCCACAGACACCCTGGGCCAACTACAGTTTTTGCTGGTTCTCAAATCTCAGAAATAATACTACTATTGTGCTTTCTCTTCAGTCTGTAATACGATTCAATTTGTATCAGAAACTTCTTATTTTGCAAGTTTTCATTCAAAATGAGTCTTCTGTTCTTTGTCCAATAGCATTTAACTTTAAAGATGCCAACATTGCTATTTCTTTGCAGTCCCCTCTACTCTATGCCATGTTTCTTCCGTTGATGGTTACGAGTCAGTCTCTCCCTATGAAACACTATTAGATTAAGGATACTTACATCAATTGATGTGCTTATTTTGGGTAGTAGAACTACTTTTTGTAACTATTATAATAATTTCCAAAAGTATATCTTTTTGAGACAGGGTCTTCCTGTGGCCTGAGCTGGCCTGGACCTCCCTATGTAGATCATGTTGGTTTTTACCTTACAGAGATCTGCCTGCCTCTGCCTCCAGAGTGCTGGGATTAAAGGCATGTGCCACCATGACAGGTTTCATTTCCTGATTTTTTTAATTCAGGTATTTTACTATTGATTGTAAGACCTCATTATATATTGGACAGTCTGCTTTTATTTGTACACTTTGTCACTATGACGTTGTTTTGTACACTATCTTCTGGCTTTCCCTTTTTATGTTTTATTTATTTATTATTTTTATTTTATGTGTATAAATGTATTGCCTGCATTTATGTAAGTGTACACATATAGTGTAGTACCCACAGAGGCCAGAAGTGTGCACTGGATCTCCAGGAATTAGCTGCCATTTGGGTTCTGGAAATCAATCTGGGGCTTCTGCAAGAGTAGCAAGTGATCTTAATTGTTGAGCTGTCTTTGCAGTC
The DNA here is from genome assembly GCA_009823505.1 of Rhizomys pruinosus. Lineage (NCBI taxonomy): Eukaryota > Metazoa > Chordata > Mammalia > Rodentia > Spalacidae > Rhizomys > Rhizomys pruinosus. Next base: position 305,142 of record VZQC01012096.1, read on the forward strand.
CCCTCTTCTGGCTTTCTTGTTGATGCCCTTTAATGCACAACAGATGTTATTTGTGATGAAGTTCAACTTAGTTTATTTTCTTTTGTTGATTGTACTTTGGATGTCCCAACTAAGGAAGCACTGATCTACCCAAGAGCAATACAATATAGATGCATCTATCTTTTATACAAAGTGTTCTAAAGTAAGCTCTTACATTTTGGTATAATATATATTTTGAGTTAATTTTGCAATAAGCTAAAGTGAGTGATCCAAATTCATTCATTTTAATGTGAACTCTCAGTTTTATTTATTCCAAATACATTTGTTTTTTCATTACATTTATTTATTTTTATTATTTTATTTATTATTTTTATTTTTATGTATGAGTGTATTGTCTACATGTGTAAGTAAACTGTTGTCATGCAACACCTCAGGAAGTCAGAATGAGTAGGAAGAAGAGAGGAGGAAGAGAAGGAGAAAGTGGGGAGAAGAGGAGAGAGGGAATAAGAATAAGAACAAGATAGAGGAGAAAGAGGAGGAGGAAGAGGAGGGGGAGAAGAGGGAGGAGGAAGTGAAGGAGGAAGAGGAGGAAGAGAAAGGGAATAAGAAGGAGGAGGAGGAGCAGGAGGAAGAGGAGGAGAAAGGGATTAAAAATAAGGAGGAAGAGGAGGAGCAGGAACAAAAAGAGGAGGAGGAGAAAGAGAAGGAGGAGGAGAAGCAGGAGGAAGAAGAAGAGGAGGAGAAAATGGGGAGAGGAGGTAAAAGGAAATAAGAGTAAGGAGGAGGAGCACGACGAAGAAGAGGAGGAGGAAGAGGAGGAGGAAGAGGAGGAGGAAGAGGAGGAGGAAGAGGAGAAGGAGGAAGTCTATCACTGAGAGATATGCAGAGTCCTTAAGCCAAATGAATAATTACAATTTCAAGAAATTATCTTATCTTCTCAATTTGCATAGTCGGTTAAATATTTTCATTTAAAATAACCATATACATTAGAGATGCTGAAAACAACCCTAAGGTTAAGTTTCCCCTCAAGTTTGAAGGAGAAGTTCTCCACACACAAATTTTAGTTCCAGGCAAGAATTAGAGACTGCAAAGTCCACTTAGTGAGGGGCTGGCTGTTGCATTAATTTTTCTGGATTTCTGAAAAAACTTTGTGAAATGCTGAGTGGGAGAGCTGTGTTGCACACCAGCTCAAGTACACAGATGATGACCTAATAATATTTCAAACATCAGGTACCCAAAGAATAAAGGCATTTTATAAAATTTAAAAACATAATATAGTGAGCATTTTCAGAATCAAGCAAATCATTGTTTACTAAATTTGGACTACAATAACCATAAAATAGTAGGCCCTAGACAATTTCCATGTCAATATTTAGAAAAGAGTACATGAATTTCACATATACAATATACCTCACCAAAGAAATAGTCATGCATATGAAAATAGTGGTATTATGTCATGAGGTATTGGGTATTACTGAGGTATATACATGAAAGATTTTGAGAATCATTTTAAAAATAAATGTGTTTGAACAAGTATGTCAGGTATAAGGAATATCTTTCACACTAAATCTATGTTAAAAGAAAAAACATTTTTCAAGTTAACAGCAAAAAACTATATTTAAAATGAGTGTTATGTTTTTAATTTTCAATTACTGTCATCACTCTTATTTTGACAGTATTAGAGTTAACCAGATACTAGTTAAACAGCCTCAGAATACTCTAAAACCTTTCTACCATTGAATTTTCTGTCTATCCTGAGGTAGTTTCTTACTTTAACATATAAAAAGTTCACACCAAATGATAAGAAAAAAAAATGGGAAAAAGACAAATATTTTGAAACACCAGATTGTTTCATCAATGTTACTGGAGGAAGAAAATAAATAAAATCAAAAGACACAAATTCTTATTAGCAAAGATCCAATAGCAAGTATAAAAGAAAGAACTGACTTTTCTCCAAAGTAATTTAAAAAGAAAACGATGTATGAGATGATACTAAAGAATACAAAGTAAGAAAGATTATCTGTGAATAATGCTGTATGATCCTGAAGAGTATAAAAATGAAGAAAAAAGCATGAGGCACCCATGAAAAGATTATGAATTAGAAAGTTGTCACTTCTCCTTCAACTATATTATATTTAATTAAATATAATTAAATGAGTAATTATAATGCCATTTAAAGCACAAAGACTATCGTGTATAAAACTTGATAACTTGATCAACATTTTCTTCTGACAAAAAGCACAAAAGTAGATAAGAAACTCTAGAGATGCCCAGCATCGCACAAAATACTCTGTACTCTATGGACTATAACATTGTGTCATCCATTAAGGAATTACATAAATAAATCCTGCAAGTTGAAATATCATGAACAGATCAACCTAAAAAACACAGACATTTATTTATTGCAGAATCCGCCGTTAAGCCAATAGACAAAAATAACAAGCTTCTTTTGATGCCACAGGAGAAAAAAAATCTAACATCTTCCTACCCAGAGGAGGATGTAAATTGATGCTACAGTTTTAAAGACCAACCTGGCATTAACTACTAAAATCAAAATGCACATTCTTACTGACCCAATAATTTTAATTAGTAGCACATTACCAAAGATAAAATAAAATAACAACAACAACAAACAACAAACAACAACAACAACAAAAAGGCACCGGTCCATGTGGAAAGTAAACTTGTAAAAGATTTTCATTACAGGGGCTGGAGAAATGGCTCAGGGTTAAGAGCAATGACTGTTCCTTGCAGAGGACCAGAGTTCGATTCCCTGCACATATGTGTCTAATAACTGGTTGTAATTCAGTTCCACAGGATCCAAAACTTTCGTCTGGTCTCCACGGGCATTGTACAACAAGAGTGTACTTATAAATGCAGCCAGTACACTCATACACATTTGAAAAATAATAAAAGATTATTTAAAAAAAATATTTTCATTACAGCCCTGCTTGAAATAGCAAAACAGCAGAAACAGACTGTTTACAAAAGCATAAAGACTACAGAAATAATGGTAGAGCCACACTGCACAGCAGCAGATAACTACTGCTAATGGAATTAATAGACCGGCATTGCGATGTTTTCCTTTAAAAAAGTATATTGTAGGAGCTGGAGAGATGGCTCAGCAGTTAAGAGCGCCGACTGCTCTTGCAGAGGACCCGGGTTCGATTCCCAGCACCCACATAGTGGCTACAACCCAAACTGTCTTTAGCTCTAGTTCCAGGGGAATCTGATGCCCTGTTCTGACCTCCATGGCATTGCATGACAGGGGAGCACCAACCTACATGCAGACAGTACACTCCGGGTTTTCTACAAGAGCAACCATTGCTCATAACCACTGAACCATCTCGTCAGACCCTTGTGTGATGGATGATACTTATACTACACAGCATCGTGTCACCATTTAAACAAAGGTGTGTGTGTGTGTGTGTGTGTGTGTGTGTTTGTGTGTGTGTGTGTGTGTTCTACATAAACACTGGCTACCTAGTTGGCAGAGACTCCTGGAGTCCCCAGAGGCAATCTTCCACCCATAGCACACAGCATCCTAATGCTGTAAACATGATTTCCAATAGACATAATATGATCCAAAAAAAGTAAAATTCTTATTTTGTGAGAAAAATGCTTAAATGTATTTAATTTATAAACATGATACAAAATGATACAGAATCAGCTGTGCTTAAGAAAGACCTCACTGTGTGATCAACAGGAATATACTTGTTTGGGAGAAACTAGAAATTTACCAAATATTCACCCAGTAGTTGGAATGTAGGCATTTGTTTTTTTGTTTCACACATTCTTTTTTCCTTGTGATTTTCTAGACATTCATCAGTGGCCAGTATCACTGTGTCAGTGTTGAAGATAAAAACCTGTTCTTTTTCCTAATGCCTCTTGAAGGAAAAAAAAAAAAAAAAAAAAAAAAAAACCTGTTCTTTTGAAACAATGTATCTCTTGTTACATTCTTGAGATACCTCCACAGAGACAATGAGTCAGTATTTCCTATTCCCAGCCTTTTCCCTGCACAGGGTCTCACTTTTCAGCTGTTCACTTGGTAGTTTAACGTTCCATATCCTCTATGGGATATGCCCTTCTCCCCTACTTTTATGCTCACTGATCTTATCTTCCTGAGGGACCAGCCCTACCCAGCCCCTACACCAAGGATCTTACACACACGAGGTTCTGCTATCTTTTACACTCTTATTTCCTTCTGTTGCTACAGAGGCATTACCTTTCTGGGTCAACCTGGATTACTGAGCTGTGTCACTGTAGAGTTGGTAGAGAATAGTACATGCTGTAGAGACTAGCATGAAACTGTTCAGTTTACAGCTGTGATCAGAATGCCAGTTTGTGGCATCGAATATTACATCTTACTCAGTATGGATCCAGGGCGTTTGGTGAACAACTATTATATTTGTTTGACCCCAAATCTATAGAATTTGTTCAAAGACAGAGGAGGTGGAGAACCTTGATTCAATGGACAAGCATGCAGAAGGAACTGTTTGCCATGCTCAGGGCCAAGAATGGATACATGTAGAAAAAATGAAAAATAAAAAAAAAAAAAACAAAACCCAAAAAAAATATACGTTAAGGCATCGTCCTGATCGATTAGTATCAAGAATGACTTAAATAACCATTCCTTAAAAAGAGTCAAGAATAATTACCATTTTGACTTGTCCCTGAACAAGCAACATATGAGAACCTTTTTGCCTGAGGTCCTGACTTCACAGATGGGCAAAGTGCAATTGAGCTTGCCTGCCTGGATTCTAAACGATTGCCAAGGCTCACATTTCCTCCTGTCCCAACTCCAAGGACCCTTGTGTGGCTGGCACTGCTTGGCACTGTTTGTGTGCTTGCCCACTTTCAATCGTACCCTTGCGTTTAGACGTCTTTCCCTCTAGCGCAGGCTTTGGCTGGGATTTTAAACTTCTTCCCTTGTCCTAGCATCCCCTCTGACACTTAGTTTTGCACACGTTCCCACAATAACAAGCTGTCACAACAAGCCCGGCTTTTTGTTCCAAGCTTCTTCCAACAAGACTATAAATGTCATAGCAGGCCTGTAAATCAACTTGTAACAAACAACAGGCTTGTGTGCCCCATACTCACTTTATTTCCCTTATCTCAACAAAACTGCATTCTACTCATCTGTCCATCCCCAGGCTACTTAGTCATAGGAGTTAGAGGAAGTTGCCTCAAGCCTGAGCAGGTGTCCTGATTTAGCCATTCCACTCCCCTTGGTGTTGACTGAGGAAAATCATGTGGTCCAGGGCTGGGCAATTAGGGAAGAGAGAGGGCTACAGGGGGCTCTGGAATAAACTCCCCTCATTTACAAGATACTGTATAATGTTATTCTTGGAACTAGTGCAACTATCCTAGTGCTGACTAGGGATGAAGCCAGCACCCAGCAGGGAAAGGCAGGGAGCCCACTTGTACACCTGAGCCACTCATCCAGCAAAGGTCTGGTTACTTTTCCAAATCTTCTCAAATGTAGTACTTACCCTCCATGGAGAGATTTCAGTTCTGAATACACACAAGGCCTGTCACTACCACCACCATCATTGTCTTTACTTACTGTTGCAAAGAAGTAACTTTGAATAGGAATTTGAAAAACATTTGGGTTGTCTAGTTTGAAGGTATTGTGAGTAAAACCTAAGAATTTCATGTAAAAGTTTCTATATATGTTTTTACTTCATTTAGAGATGGAATTTCTCTGTCATATAGTAAAAGTACTCTCAAACTTGGGAGAACTGTCGAAACCTTCCCAAGGTCTTACATTCCCACCAGCAGTGTACACCTGTTAAAAACGCTCCATTCTCATCCAAACTGCATATTGTCAATCTTCATAACTTAGTGATTTTAGTATTAACGTGTGACATCACATCATGGATTTTCAAAAAGATTTTTATTTTCAACTATGTGTGTGTCCATCTGTGTGTGTGTGTGTGTGTGTGTGTGTGATTGTGCGTGTGTCAACAGGTGTCCATGCCTTTGGAAGGCAGAGGAGTCAGATCCCCTGGAGCTGCACTTATAGGCACTTGTGACCTTCCCTACATGAGTACTGGGAACTTATCTAAGTTCCCTTAAGTGCTGAGCTCTCTCTCTCTCTCTCTCTCTCTCTCTCTCTCTCTCTCTCTCTCTCTGTGGTTTTTAAATTTCAATATTTTCTTTCTTTAGACAGTTTATTCATTTTCTAGTCAAATTGCCTGTCTTCTAATGAGTTGCCAGAGTTCTATGTGCAGTCTATAAAAAGTCTTTGGTCACATGAACAAGAATCAGAGATAAACATTTCTAGCACATCTTGTGTATCTTGAAGAGCAAGAATGTGCCCTTTAGTTTTGATAAAGTCTAACATAGCTTCTTTTCAAATTTTATGATTAGTTCTCCTCAGGGTTCAAGAAATATTTTCCTAACTCAAAATCACAAATAGTTTCTCCTACTTTCCCTTTCAGAATACACCTACTCAAAATCATAGACAAAGCTCAGACAATGTGCTCAATGAATGTAAGAAAATAGAATGAGTTTAGATTCTATTATTCAAATACGGATTCATTTCTAGAATAGGAAACTTCCATCTCACCAAGACAAAAACAGCTCAGATCAGAGGAAGGCTTTATGGAAATGGTTTAGAAGTTGACCATCATGATTAGACATTATATACCAAAGTCAACAAATTACTTACTTAATTTTTACTTTATTTTGCTCATTGCAAAATAAAGTATACCTCAAGAGCCAACAAGAGAGCTTAGTGGGTAAAGGCACTGGTCACCACACCATGGCTTTACTTGTGTATGTGTGCGTAATCAGAAGTGGCTGCTAAAACTAATATATTCCTCCTGTCCATGGAGGAAAAGAAACACATTTAACAAGTTTTTGAGTTCAAACCCTGGAATCCACATGGTAGAAAGGAGAGAAATGACTCCTGCAGGTTGGCCTCTGACCTCCTCACACATTCTACAGCACCCACGTGTGTGCATGAGCATGCACACACACACACACATACACACAGATACACACACATACACACAGAGAGACATGGGTGAAAAATAAATAAGAATAAATCTCAAAAAGTCTTTTACTAAAAAAAGGTCATTTACAGTAATTTGCATGACAACTTGGTGTTGCATCAATAAGGAAAACAGTCGCCCAGGCCTGCTGGAAAAGATTTAAGGAATAAACAAAGCCTTGCTAAGGTTAAGTGCAAATATTATCATCCAAGTTTTTTATAACTTCCTAAATATTGATATTTTGAGTATATATCCACAGTGACATGCTTTGAGAACACTGGCATGGTTCAAGTGGGCCAGTGACACACTGGGTTTGTTCACAAGTAGAAGTGGTACCTAACCAATATTTCTGGTGCAGGAAGAAGTTTAAGGGGAAAAAAAAAAAAAGGACGGAGAGAAGGATGTTCTCCAAGAAAAAGGATGTTCCTTTTCACGGAGACTCTGTCAAGTTCAACTTGCAATTTTATTATAAAAGGGGGAAAGAATATACCATTGAAGGTAAGCATTTTTTCTTTTGTTACTATAAAAATGGATTTTTAAAAATAAAGAATATGACACCATGAAAGCTAATTATCATGCTTTCAAATTTTAAGGTGAACTCAGATGCAAAATTACAGAATTCTGTATCCAGACATCTACATGCCAGCCAGCCCACATGACATAAAATGCATGGATGCAACAGAGAAGACTGAGAGTTTAAGGCTTGTTCACTCATTCAACTCATTAGTTATTTCCCTGAGATGCTAGAGGAAGAAATTACATTTCCAAGTACAATGTGTTTATGAAAGTATTGCCTCTAGCCAACACTCTATCCAAAAACATTAAAAAGAACACCCATGGATGAATCACTATAGAAACAATGAAAATACATGAAAAGCACAGGCAAATAAAGGGATGCATTTGAGTGATTGATCCCTCCCAATTCTAATAAACTGAGTATATATTTCTTTATGCCATCTCTATGCACTAAGAGAAACAATATTTTCTGGAAAATTATTCTATCAGATTTCAAAGCTTGAAGAAATAGAATGAGTGGTAAACTGTCTAGAATTATTGGGTAGATTTAAAAAAAATATTTGAGGACAACTAGTGTTTTTGGAGCTGATTATGGATATCTCTAGTTTCTCACAGACAGACACACTGATGATGTTGAACAATAATAAATTTAAAATCTTATGTATTTAAGAAAAACTTGTTTGATCAAACTATTGCCCAGATGTCCTCTAATCACAAAGGGCAGAGCCATGGATTCTTCCACCCCTTCTGTAGTCACATGCTTTCCTGGTAGATGCAGAATAAACTAACATAGCTTCACTCAGGCTGAACTTTGGCTAGGAACTATGGAAGGCAATGAAAAGCCAAGTTGTTGAATTTACTACAGATGCTCAGTGAACAATATACCCTCAACATACAGACACAGACATGGCAAGAGCCACAATCTTTAATTATGATTCTGTCACCCAGAAAATATTGTTTCTCTTATTTTAAAATTAGATTCTATTTTATTCCAAGCTCTATGACATGCCCAGCCAATGACTATAGGAACACTAGAGAAGGGTGGATCCTGATGGATTACAGTGTCCCCATCTCAGTTGGGAAGATCCCATAAACCTGGTTTAATTTGGCTCTGCCCCCACCTCCCTGCAGTCAAACAAATGCAAACATCAGATGTCAAAAAACAACAAGGTGCTAACAAATTAACACATGAGCTTACATCAATTTTCTATTCATGTTTTAGGTCTGAAAGCTATTTGCTGAAGTTTATATGTAAAATGGGAAGACAGCTCTGTGAGTAGAGTGCTTGCCATGAAAACCTGCAGAACTGTGGTTAAATCATTAGAAACCACATAAAGTCACATAAAGAATATATTTTTATTGATGATTTGTATATTTCATACATCATCTTCCACTCCAATTTAGACACATTCCCCTCTTCCTGTCCCCCACGCCACCCCAGTTCATGCCTTCTGCCATACATGTCTTGCATCTTTCTCTCAGTCTTTCCAAAGTTTTTCACTGCAGAGGCTTGTTGTTTGGGGCAGAATTTAATTGCATCAGTCGGTTCTTTGACCCAGTCTTTATGTTGTTGTTGTTCCCTTCCCTTTGTATTGCTCCAAAATATGCCTATATAACCATCACATATGTATCAAAATTATGACCTCTGAGAATAAACTGTATGTTAATTCCAAAACACGTTTAAGCATTCACATTTTTCCCCTTTAAGAAAGATGACATCATGAACTTTGCACGTAAATTGATGGAACTAGAAGACATTATGCTAAGTGAAGTAACACAGTCCCAGAAAACAAACGAGGAATGGTATCCCTAATCTGTGGATGCTAGCACCAAATACCTAGTAGTAACAAAAACTGAGCAATATTTTATTTTACCTGAAAGCAACTGTACCATTATAATGTGAATACCCTAATGGGATCTAGAATTAACCTACCACTTATCTTCAGACTTTGTAATTGTGGCATATGGGGGAGGGTATGTATGCATACTTTAGAGTAATATAAAATTAAAGGGAAAAATGTGAATTCCAAAAATGGTTATCCTCATTTGTGGATGCTAACCTCAAATCCCCAGTTGAAAGGCAAGCTGAACAACATTATTGTTATATTTATTTTTATCTGAAAGCAAATGTGTTGTCATAATATTATGCTCTTAAATGAATGTATTTATAATCCTAGCATTCTTACAGGGAGATGGGGGTTAACATAGAGAATCCCAGGAAGGTCACAGGCTAGCATGGTGTAAGCAGCAAAATTAAAACAAGAGAGCTTGTCCCAGACAAGGTGGAAGGTGAAGACCAACACCCAAAGTTGTTCTCTGGCTTTCATGTGTGTGCACATGCATGCCCTATTCACACAATGTACACGCATACACATATACACACAAAAGATAATTTTAAACATATGTGTAAAACTTTCTTTAAAACAACTCAAACATGGTTTGTATTATGACAGCAAAATGAGAAGAAATCCTTAATTGAGCAAGCAGTTATAAATTTTACAGCTCACTAAGCAAAATAAGATTAATTTATTCTATCTCATCCTTAATTCTACTTCCTGTTTGGTCACTACCAGCTAATGGGTGGGGAACAATTTTTTTCACAAATGAAAATTCCTATGGTCCTTTCATGTGAAAAATGGTGGCCTGAGAGATATGTTCATAGATCTGGTCTTTAAATTCAAAGAAGTGATTGTATCTTTTTCCATAGCAAAACCTTGTAACATTAAACTTGGTAAGATGAAGACTATGACTTCCTGATTTTATAATGTGTCCTAAGTAATCACTTTCATAAGGTACAGAATGCACATTTATGGCTCAAATTCATGTTGAAAGTGAAAAATCACTTATAATGAAAGAGAAAATCCCTGAAATTAATTTTTTCAAAGGCTTCTGCTGCTTTAATGTTAAAATGAAAATGAAATGACGTCTCTGAAAATATTTAAATCTGCATGGAAATGCAGAGGATGATCGAAAGTAAAATCAAAGCAGTACAGCCATAAACAAGTCATCTCTACCGCTCTTCCAAACCTTGGGGAAGGGCCTGATGTATCTACAGGCAGGAATACAGAGTGAGGGGCTGCCAAATGCCGTTTTCTAGACTGTGATTACTCACAACTGTAATTACCTATACTAGGCTCCATCAATAATCAATCACTAAAGCAGGAGGTGTTCTAAGGTCCCTACACTTTACCTCTAAACTGTTGGTTATTGACAGATTCTGGGAGAAGAGGGGTATCATTGCCTTTCGTTGTGCACCCACTACTAAGCTCAGAAGGCTCCAGGTTTAGCTCCAGCCCATGGTCACACAGTAGGCCCTGGTTAATCTCAGTGGGACACAAAACAAAAGAATTAGACGTGGAAGAGAATTTGAGAGAGGAGGCTGGAGTGGAGTGGTAGAAAGATGGGAGGTAAGCCTGGTAGAATACATGGTATATGTGTGGGAACCTGAAAATAGTAATAATAATTATTATTATTGCAATAATAATTTCCAATGCAAGATTATATACTCTATTCACTTTTGAAAATATATCCATGTTTAATTAGCATATTTTAAGATAATATTCATGAAATCAATTTTGTGTGTTATTACAATTACAAAAATAGAGAAAAAGCTTTTGCTACTTGGGGAAAAAAACCAATGAAATTTTGTGTAACTATTAAAAACTGATTAAAAATAAGCACTATAAATACTGCTACTTTGAGCTTCCAGTGAAAACTTTCTGGAAATCTATTTTTCAAATGAAACACTTCAATTCATATTACTTATGGCATTAGATAAATGTTCCTTGGGAAAATTCTAGAAATTAGTTTATGAACCACAACTGAAAATCAAAGGTTGGGGAACAGATATTGTCTATGAGTGTTTGCTACTGCATCCTATGCAAATATTTAACTTGATCAGAAGAGGTTTCCAGACAGAGCCTCTATTATCACCACATGTGAGTTTCCCAATACAATCTAATAATTTCACATACTCATGACAAAAGAATTTAGTAATCAGCTAATGTTAACAGTAAAAACATAAAGCTCCTAAAATATAATTGCTTCAACATGTTCTAGCTTCCTATCAAAATAAAATACTATTGTTTTCTGATAGAAAGTTCCACAATGCCCACAGGGGAAGGAAAAGCAAGGGAGAGTCATAATAATCACAATATGAAATATTTGTTGTCAAGAAAAGATCAGAATTTTTTCTGTGAAAGGAGTTCCATGGGTCTGACTGTAACACAGATATTGGTATCTACTTCTTGTCAGAGGATGGAGTGTTGGGTGGGATAAAGGATCAAAACATACTGACGCAAGCAAGACAGTTGGGTGGCTGCAAACTCAGTGATAAATTGGAGGCCATGGAAGAACAAATTGACTTGATCTTCATAGTAAAGTATCACTGTGACAATGTGCTTAACACCTTTTAATGTATTCACCAGTGAACCAAATATTCTAGAAAATAGTCTGGTGTTCCTCTCATCAAACCATGCTGCCTCCTCCATCACTGTTTTGACTCTAGCTATGGTACCCACACAATATGAAGTCCTCCGCCATCGCTGCACAAGCCCTAGGCCTCCTACTAAATAACAGGTATTCCTGGTGTGCTGGTTAGATTTGTCATCTTGTCACAAACTAGAGTCACCTGGGAAGAGGGAACCTCAATTGAAGAAGTTCCTACACTGACCTGTGGGGAATTTTCATAATTGCTGATTGATATAGGAGACCCCATCCCATTGTGGCTGGTGCCATGTCTAGGCAGGTGGGCTTGGACAGTATAAGGACAATGCTGAGCAAGTCCATAATCAGTAGTGTGCTTCAGTTCCTGCCCCCAGGTCCCAGCCTTGAGATCCTGTCCCGATTCTCTCAATGAGGGATTGTGACCTGGGAGTTCTAAGTTGAACTAAACCCTTTCTTCTCCAAGTTGTGTTTATCATAGCAACAGAGAAATCAAACTAGAGCACCTGTTTACACAGACTGAAGTACTCTAATACTTCCACTTCCATCTTCCAGGCACATGCACAATCATATACTGTCTTAGAATGTTTTCAATCTTTTCTTCCTAATTATAATAATGCTTATGCAGCACCAGCTTTGTTACAAGTTGTATGCTAAACATATTTAACCTTTAAAGAATACAGCATGAATCAGAGTGTATTATAACTCTCATGTCATAGAGGAAGAAATTTTCTTAAGCAGGAGAGGCTTCTCTAGATTCTGAATCTCTCCAAAGACCTTGCTCTTTGCTACTGTGAAACCTGAGATCATGCAAATACTTGTTATCTTGAGCTAGGCTGCAAGCTAAGGTCAAAGACAGTGTCTTTTACTTTTTTCCACTTCATTGTAATAGCTCACACTACTCAGCACTAGCTTGCCAGGGTGTTAAGAGATGAAGAGACAGAGACATAGGGAATACTTCCATAATATCTCCTGTGGGCTTCATAGGATGTTATACAATATCAAAGCTCCAAGCTTTGAAAGACTCAAGCTTCTAAGAATGAAATTCTTGAGAAATCAGTGTGTATATGTAAACATGATTAGTAAAGGTGGCAAGACCTTTTCATTGTTTTGTTTTTGTCTTGGGGCTGCTGTAGATCAAGCTCAGGACCAGGAGCTTGCTTTACCAGTGAGCTGTATGAGAGATATTTGAAATTGGTTTTGTCATGCATTCAATCCTCTTCTAGTTCATACTTTATTCATTTCACATATCTTCTTAAGATATTGTTGTAAACAAAATATTTAATTTTCCAGTTTTTAATGACTTTAATTTCTCAGTGTTGACCAATATTTATAAACAAGGAGTCAGATAAAATTTGCCTTTCTTCCCAGAGTAAGAACAGTATTTGTACCTGGGATAATCTCTCATCGCTCTGAGGAGAAAAACTGCAACACAGAAAAAGTAGGGTGGATTGAGGTAGACAGTTCCTCCCACACTCAAAATGCACAAAGAAGGGCAGGGAAAGGGCATCTGACGCTATGTTAGAACAAAAGCAAACTTATTATCCCTGTAAACAATTAACATGCAAGTCTTTCATTGGCTTCATGATAAACCAAGTAAAGGACTATATGCAAGTTCATGTCACAGTAACCATTTAAATGCATAGGGGTTGACCACAATTCTGAGGATATAAGTAATAGTTCAACCAAGCTTCTGATATGTGGAAGATGAACCAGACAAGCCATTGACTCCGGGGGGAGTTGATGGGGGAGATGTCCATTATTCCTAATCCTACACACTTCCCAAGTGCTAAGCCACATGAATAACGGTATCAGCCATTCATAAGATGTGCACTCTATCATTTAGGAAGGCAATTCTCTCCATCTCAACTCCTACTTTACACTCACATAAAATTTGAAAGTGCCTATTACACTGCTGGCATATCGTTACAATTTCAATAAAAGAATATATCAATATAAGTTGCCCCTTATAATACTTTTTGATTGTTACCCAGTGAATCCAATTCAACTCCCTACACACACACACACACACACACACACACACACTTAAATATAAAAACTTAGCTGTTTTAGAAATAAAAGAGTGTTAGCTTTTCAGAAAACTATCAGGACAAAAATATAGGCTTTAAATATTCATTTTTTTATTTATATGGACAGATGGACCCCGTGAGATTATATATTATATATATATATAATATATATATATATATATATATATAACCAGTATGGCTGCCCTCAAGTGTAAACTTTTTAGCAACAATGTTTGCAAAAAGAAAAATCGCCATGCCGTCTTTAACTGAAGCATAAGCTAAAGAAAGCACAGTAAAATAAAGCATTCAGTACAAATAAGTGACACCAAACCGACTAAGTTCTTAACAATAATGTCTGCAGTTAATTTAACTTTTTCATGAGTGAATATCATGGAACAGACACAATCAGGGGTTTTCTGTGAAGCGGCCGAGAGTGATTGGGGATGCCTGTCAAATCCCATCTCTCAGCGAAGACTGTCAAAATCGTATGTTTACAGACTGTGAAGCATAGCCTCATTCCTCCAAAAACTGTCTAACCATGATCATTATTCAGAAGTTAACCAGCAAATAACAAAACCTTGCTTCATTTCCAGCTCTCTGCCTCTAGGATTTCTCCCAAACCAATTTCCCTGGGTGTTTTCCATGCCGAGCAAAACATCCCATGGACAATGTGAGATCCGCACGCATTAAAGTTGGGAGAGTGGGTCTCTGAAGTAGGTAGTCGCAGGCCAAGGACACAGAGGTTCAATTCCAAGCCAAATATTAGGCGGGTGGTTTGAAAATATCAATCCAAAGAGGCCTGGGAGAAAGACACAGACTGCCAGCACCCTATCCCTCCCCTCCTGCTTTCTCTGTTGTTCCTTTCCAGGCTTCTGTTTCCTTGCGGTTTCTCATGGAGACAACAATCAAAGGAGAGAAAGCTGGGTTTCAAATTAGTGTAATACACACTGGGAATATATAATTATCAAGAGGAAACAAAAAAAAAAAGAAAGAAATTAACCGCTAAAGGCGGGGGGGGGGCGGTCGGCAACACATCTAAATGACCACCCTCCCCACCCCCACACCACACAGCACAAATGTATAGATTCCTCCCTGGACCCTCTCCTACCAGTTCCCACTACTCTGTCCAACTTGACCCTCAATCCCGATAATGTAGAGACCTACAGGGTATCACTGTGCAAGCCTTGGTACATGAGACCGATTTTCCAAAAGCCCCTAAATCCGGACAGTTGTAGCAGGCAAGGATGCTCCAACCCTCCCACCAGGAAAGGGGTGAAGATGGGGAGGGGAAAAAAGAGATGGAGAGGGGACGGATGAAAGGCGTGCAAGGATGCGCAGGATGGCGAGTGGCTGAAAGGAAAACAGAGAAGAAAGACAGGGTGGGAACGAAGTACGGCTGGGAGAGAGGAAGAAAGGGATGAAAGAAAGGCTTGGAAAAGAAAAAGGAGGGGAGAGGAGAGAGGGATGTTGGGAAGGATAAGGGCGGGAGGGTTGGAGAAGGGGAGGGAGGGGAGGACAGAGAGGATGGGAGGGAGACAGGAAGGGAGGGAGGCAAAAAGGATGGAGGATGCTCTGCCCAGGACTCACCTCTGTGGGTCGGTGGGAGTTTCTCGCCTCCACCTTCTCCGTGTCTGTCTGCAGCAGCTGGTGTGGGAATGGCAGAAGGGACTGGAGAGGCAGCGGCTGGGATGAGGGCAGCTGCTGCAGCCGCCTCTGGCCGAGGTGCGGTGCCGCCTGCTCCGCCCGGGTCTCCGCCTCACTCGGGGCTGCCAGCGAAGCCGCTCCCCCCTCCCCCCGCCCGCCCGGCGTCCTGCCCAAGCTGAGCGGCAGCCGCCCGGATCGCCGCTAGGGGAGGCCCCCAGTGCGCACGCGCGGCCGCTCACTAGCCCGCTCGCTCCCGGGAGCTCCAGGCCCGCCCTGGACCTAGGAGGGTGCGCGCCGCGAGCGCCCAGGGGGCGGGGCTGGGAGGAGGAGCCGCCAAGGGCGCAGGTGCCGTCTCCGTGGCAACAGCGTTTCACTTTGGGCGGGGACAGGAGCTGGACTGCGGCTCAGGGCAGGGGCTGGACTCCAGAATGGTCTGCCCTGGTGATAGAAGACTGGATGAACCCGCACCGAGGAAAGAGGGGACCCCATGGATGCAGGACACCCGAGTGCAGCAGAGGTGGTAGTTGACACAGAGGATCTGAAGCTCTGAAAGAGGACGTGAGAGAACGTGGAAGAGGACAATGTCAAAGCAAAGGGAACCTTTGGTCGTTTAACAAGCCTTTGTTGGATGCTGTCTCTGTGGAAGGCACTGTAATTGTGTGTGTTAAGTACTGTAGGTACGTGGTAGTATCTGAAATCTTTCAGGTTGGTGTCCGTCTTCCTAGTATCTGTATTACTTGGGAAATATACATAACAAGGACATCTATGCCTTGACAGCCCTCAGCAATTGTAGATTGGGGGCGGGAGGGGAGGGGGGAAGGTTCCTAACTGTGAGTGATGCTTAAATTCAAAAAACCGTACATCCAGTGTGAAGCGTAAGTTATTTTTGTTCTGCCATAACGCCACATTAGAAGTTTGGCTTTCTCTTTATTACATCAAAAGAGAACGTGTCAAAGAAGGCTTGTGGCAGTTTTGAATGTAGCTGATACTTCTGTCTGGAATTCTCACCCACTACCATTTATGATTCTTCATGATATGCACCCTGTATCAGATGGTGCACACATTTGTTAAGTCATGTGATCGTTAGCTGTGTCCGCTATTTTTGCATCCACTATTGTTCTGAAGGTGACATTTGCAATTGTTGGGGAATTACATCCAACTCAAGCTTGAGAGTGCTTCTGCTTCCTTCATTCTTTCCTGATGCCTGCTTATTTTGTTTTCCCTTCTTACCACCTCTTGACTAGCTTTAAGACTCTTGGGGAAAGTTGGCAGGAATTACCAGATGCAAAGCATTAGAATGAAGTGTTTAGCCAGCAAGGACGCTTCAGGACCACGGACAGTAACAGCGCCCATTTCTATCACTAGAATCTTTTCCTTGGGCTCAGCCTACAGAAACCAGGGAATCTAAAGTACAAACTGTGCTGAAAAAAATAATTCAGAGAACCCAAGCCACTTGTGTTAAAGATACTAATAGAGTAGATAAAGAAATGATTCCATGGACCGGAGTCTATGGAAAGTAGGCCTTCAAGCAAAGTTGGAAGAAATCATTAAGATTCAAGGAAGAGCAGCAGTATCTACCAAGCAGAGAACATCCCTAATTTTAAGTACTTCACTAGTGTGGGAAGGATAAAATAGTCCTGATTAAATGAGCTAGAATAGACACTCAAAACTGACTTTTTTTCTGATGTCCTTAGTGTTCTTTTAGAAGATATAAAATGAAAATACAGGGCAAAATGAACCACACAAGTTCATCTCCTTAAATTACAGGTGATTCATTTACAGTTTTTGAATGGCATTAATTCAATCTCCTTTTATGATTCTTCTTTTAATTGCCCATTACTCTAATATCAAAGTGAGATTTTCCCTGGTTTTGTTTTGTAGTGATTTTCAAGACCATAAGATATTACTGAGGGGCTAGAGAGATGGCCTAGTGGTTAAGAGTGCCGACTGCTCTTGCAGAGGACGCGGGTTTGATCCCCAGAACCCACATGGCAGCTGAGAACCGTCTTTAACTCCAGTTCCAGGGGAATCCGACACCCTCTTCTGACTTCAGCAGCATTGCATGACACGGGTGCACAAACCTACATGCAGACAGTACATTCATACACATAAAAAAAAGATATTACTGAAAGACATTTGAAAGTCAGTCATAAGCTTCTTGTTCATACAACATTTAGATTATAGTTAATTATGAATATATCAAAAATCATCCCTTAATTCTTATACCCTTGGCACATTGCAGTCCTTCAAAATTCACCAAGCTATTGTCTGTCAATCAGAGTCCAAAGTAATTAATCATGGGAGGTATGTATGTCACCATTGGGCAAATGGCAAATGAATACTTACTTCCTACTTCCAAGGAATTTTATAACTCTTCTATATTTTGAGTGAAAAGGAGCCCCTATACCCATTATCCCTCCTACTGAAATCAAAATCCAAATTAAATATTAATTTAGTGATGTTTATTTTTCTCTAATGATAGTCTAAAAATTTTTGTGAATATTATAAATCACCATATTCCACAAAACTATCCTTTTTTCTCTTCCATTTATCTTTACTTCTTCGTCTTTTCTTTGCAGGGTACTTGGATCTATTTTTTATTTTCATTTTTTCAACTATAGCCCTTCATTTCAATAAATTCAGCCCTCAGAAATACAAGCAGATTTTCCCTTCCCTCATTTGTATTAAGTATGCTTACCAAAACAAATAGAAAAAAAGGTTTTCTTAAATACAGTCTAGACACTCATTTGATCAACTTGATTGAACATACAAGCGCCCCCCTGCTGGATGGTGGGACCCATGGGCTGTGTGGGTTTGGGCACAACTGCTTGCAAACTGGTTTTACATGAAGGATGCTTGTACTCATAAATTATCACTTATTGTTAAAAAATGGGAAAAAAAACTGAGTGAAAGATGCAGGACAGTTATGACAGAATGCATGATCTGGGATGGGGTGGGGTGGGGTGGGGGGAAGGGAAAGGGAATATGCCTGAACTGAATTGGAAAATGATGTATGAAATACACAAAGCATCAATAAAAAAATGAAAATTAAAAAAATAAAATAAAAAAATAAAAAATAACAAAAAAATCTACAGCCTTCTGTTTAAAGGGGAAAATATCACATATAAGCTACATGCAGTTTAATCCACAATGGTATGGTATATAGATTTTTAGAAAAGACGCCAAAGCAACACTGACAATCTTAAAGAAAATTACACCTAAATTTTATACATTTAAATGTCATCTTTGTAGAGAGAACGCTCATTCAGTCTGTCAACTTTGGAACATTTTCTGCGAATTTCTCTTGAGCAATTTTATTTTAATAGAGTTTATGTCTGTCTTAAAACAGTTTTAGGTTCACATCAAAACCCCATAGAAAGTAAAATTCTTATGTACCTCCCTCACCGTCACACTTCCTCCTCATAAAAATTGATCATTTATTTCAATTGATGAAGATTCAATGACCCGTCATTATCACCAAACTCCAGAGTTCAATTTAGAGCTTTTTCTGGGTTGGGTATATTCTGTGCATTTTGAGAACAATATAATTCCATCTGCTCAAAATTGTCTAGGGATGGGGAGACGGCTTAGTGGAAAACAGTAATGGCTCCTCTTGGAGAAGACCTAGGTTTGAACCCCAGCACCCACATTGCAGCTAACAATCATCTGTAACTCCAGTACCAGGGGGCCCAACTCCCTCCCCCCACTTCTGGCATCCAATGAAATCCACAGCATGGATACACTTAAATACATGCAGGCATAAAACTCACACACATAAAATAAATAAAAATAAGTTTAAAAAAACATGTTGTGCTCAGTCTATTAATCCCTTCTGTGATGGTTAATGCTGAGTGTCAACTTGACTGGACTAAGGAACAAATAAGAGAAAAACAAATAAGAGAAAACAAATAAGAGAAAAATAATAAGGTCTTCTGATTGGACTGCCTCAACCCGGATGGCCCACCCCAAATGTGGGCGTTACCTTCTGCCAGCAGGCAGTATTTAAGGCCACGGCGGCAGAAGGAGCTGGTCCCTGTTCTCCTGCGGCTTGCCTCTCTCCTCTGGTGAGTTTGTCTTGCTGCTGTGATCAACCTTTCAGATCTCAGCATGTACTGAGACCGGCAGATCTCCTGGAACCCATTTGGGCCTTCAGCACTGGATTGGGACTACTGAGACATCCAGACTTGTGGACTGAGCAGTTCCCTGGATTCTCGTCTCGGTCTTTCCAGTGTGGTGCAGCTACAGTTGGAATCCTTGAACTCTGTCACGTGAGCAAATCAATAAATTGTATATAGCTATATATATATATTCATCCTGTTGCTTCTGTTTCATTAGAGAACCCTGACTAATACAGATTTTGGTGCCAGGAGTGGTTCTAGAGAAACAGAATTGAAAGGATGAATTTCTTTAGTGGGCTTGGTAGTTTCTGGAGCCAGCTCTCCAACTCAATGAAGCCTAGAGTTACTGAAGGCTTTCCTGGTGGCATGAAGAGGAATGATAATCCTTGGTGCAGACTATTTGATGTAATTATGAAGATAGATCCATTTGACTCACATAACTTGCCTCTTGTGAGAAACAAGAAATTTAGCAACTCTATATATAAAATGCTTCGCAGAAATTGCAGAAAAATGAGGAAAATAATTATGTTGCCTTGTTGCTCCTAGCATCTCTCGATAAAGTGATAGAGGAAAATAAGGAGCTCGGTGATAAAAGTGACCAGCTCAGGATTCAAAACAAAAGTTTTTAAAGGTTTTCGCAAGTGTGCTTCTGGAGAGAATCTTCTCTCCAGTAGCCTAAGAGCTAAAGCTGCAGAAAGTCAAGCTGGAGCCCTTATTGTATGTTTGGCTGATTTACAGTGCATATTTAATTCCCAGCCATGAACAGGTTCAGCACTCAAAGTGAGAGCACTGGTGGGGAAAAAGTGGAACCCTGAAACTTGGGATGGGAGATGTGTGGGAGAACCATGATGAGGATTTTGAACCTCAGATTCCGAGGGATTTCTTTATCTGAGGAATTAAACTCCCCACCCTCAGCAGAGAATCCACAACCTGCAGATCCCTCCTCCCCATTCTTGCCTGAGGAAACTAATCACCCCCTCCCACTGGGCAGATAATGTCCCTCAGGGCCCAATAATTATTGCTTCTAGACCTATAACCAGATTGGAGTCTAAGCAAGCCCCTCAAGGTGAGATATAAAGTGTGGTCCACGAGGAGGTGCTATATACCACTAAAGAAATTATTGAGTTTGCTGATTCATTTCCAGCAGAAAGCCTAAGGAATATGTGTGGGAATGGAATTTAAGGGTGTGGGATAATGGTGGAAGGACTATAAAATTGGATCATACTGATTTTATCAATATGAGCCCACTAACTAGAGATTCTAGGTTTAACATGGAAGCTCGAACAGTTAAAAAAGGTGGTTAAAAAAGTTTATTTGAATGGTTGCCTGATGTATTATTAAAAACATTTGGCCTACTGAAAGCGAGTTAGAGATGCCTGAAATTCCTTGACTTTAGTAATTGTGAAGGGATTGTGAGGGTCTGGCATATGGGCATGCTTGAATGGATACAAAGTGTAGAACCACATTCTCCCCATTATGACGGAAAAGCAGGAGGGACATGCATTACTGAGTGTATACGAATGGAAAGTACTCGCCGAGAGAGAACACCAGAACATTTTGAAGAGGTTGTTTTTTGCTCTATTTCTTATGCCAGATTTACAGTGAGAGAAGTTGCTCTAGTTTGCATAAATTAAATGTACGTGTAATAGTTTTAACAGGACATCAGGGTAGGAGTCAGGTGGCAGCACTGAATAACCGAAGACCAGATGAACGCATCAGTTAGCCAATAAAATAATTGCAATTAATGGGCAGCAAAGGCAAAGCAGTGCCTATAATGGCATGACCATAAATGATCTTTGGAACTGGCTAACTAATCTTGGTGTTCCCAGGAACCAAATGCATAATAAGCCTGCTAAGTTTTATTTGATCTGTATAAGCAGATAAGCTCTAGAACAAATGAACAGTAAAAGTCCAAACATTGGATTTCAGGAGTAACGAATCCCACACAGTTAACCAGTTTCCAGACAAGACAGTTCACAGACCCAGACCCCCTTGAATGAAGGGGTGGCCGGGTTTCAATGAGGAAGGACCTTGTCACAATACAAAAGAGTTATGCTGTTCTGCCTTCCTCTGTTCCTTCCCCAGCGGGACCTGAGGCCTTTTACTAGGTAACTGTACACTGGGGAAACGGAAATAATCAGACTTTCTTAGGTGAGGCCTATTGGATACTGTTTCTGAGTTGACACTGATCCCAGGAGACCCATAAAAAAGCATTGTGGCCCTCTCGTTAAAGTAGGGGCCTATGGAGGTCAAGTGATAAATGGAGTTTTGGCTGAAGTCCGACTCACGGTTGGCCCAGTGGGTCCCAGAAATCATTCGCTTTGGTTATTTCCCCAGTCCCAGAATTATAATTGGGATAGATATAAAAAGCAATTGGCAGAAATCCCAGATTGGTTTCCCTGACTGTGAAGTAGGGCTACTAATGGTTTTGAAAGGCCAAAATCAAAATCATGGTGTTACTTCTACCAAGGGAAAAATAGTGAACCAAAACCAGTATCTATCATATCCCTGGAGGGATAGCAGAAATTAATGCCACCATCAAGGACTTGAAAAATGCAGGGGTGGTTTTTCCTACCACATCTCCATTTAAACTCTCCAATTTGGCCTGTGCAAAAGACAGATGTGTCATGGAGAATGACAGTTGACTAATGAAAACTCAACCAAGTAGTAACAACTTTTAATTGCAGCCACTGTACTAGATGGGGTGTCCTTACTTGAGCAGATTATTGTGTCTCCTGGTACCTGTTATGCATCTATTGATCTGGCTGATGCTTTCTTCTCAATACCATAAGGACTACCAGAAGCAAATTTCTTTCAGCTGGCAAGGCAAACAGTATACCTTTACTGTCTTACCTCAGGGGTATGTTAAATCTCCATCCTTGTGCCATAACTTAGTTAGAAGGGATCTTGATGGCCTGACTCTTCCACAAAATATCACAATGGTCCACTATATTATGATGTTATGCTGATTAGACCCAGTGAACAGGAGTAAGCAGCTAGGCTAGACTTGTTGGTAAAGCACATGCTCATGAGAAGGGGATGGAAAATAAATCCAACTAAAATTCATCTACCTCAGTGAAGTTTTAGGAGTTCAGTGGTGTGGAGCAATGCAGAGACATTCCTTCTATTAAGTTGTTGCACCTGGCCCTC
This sequence comes from Rhizomys pruinosus, assembly GCA_009823505.1. NCBI lineage: Eukaryota > Metazoa > Chordata > Mammalia > Rodentia > Spalacidae > Rhizomys > Rhizomys pruinosus. The sequence continues at coordinate 328,020 of VZQC01012096.1, forward strand.
CCTCCACCAAGAAAGAAGCACAACTTTTGGTGGGTCTTTTTGGATTCTGGAGGCAGCACATTTTCTCATCTGGGTGTGTTACTACGACCCATATATCAGGTGACTCGGAAGGCAAGCAAACTTTGAGTGGGGCCTTGGAACAGGAAAAGGCTCTTCACAGGTCCAGGCTGCAGTGCACGCTGCTCTGCCCCTAGGGCCAAATGATCCAGCAGACCCAATGTTGTTTGAGGTATCAGTGGCAGATAAGGATGCTGTCTGGAGTCTGTGGCAGGCTCCCATAGGGGATCACAGCAAGAGGCCCTTGGGATTTTGGGGCAAGGCTCTACCTTCATCTGCAAACAACTATTCTCCTTTTGAAGACAGCTCTTAGCCTGCTCTTGGGCCTTAGTGGAAACTAAACGTTTGACAATGGGCCACTAATTCACCATGCGACCTGAGCTGTCCATCATGAGCTGGGTGTTATCTGACCCACAAAGCCATAAATTAGGACATGCACAGCAACAGTCCATCGTCAAATGGAAGTGGTACAGTACACGTGACAGGGCCCGGGCAGCCCCTGAGGGCACAAACAAGTTACATGAAGAAGTTGCCCAAAATGCCTATGGTTCCCACTCCTGTTACAATGAATCCTGTACTCAAGCATTTACCTATGGCTTCATGGGGTTGCCCTATGATCAGTTGACTGAGGAAGAGAAGCTAGGGCCTGGTTTACTGATTGTCCTGCATGCTATGCAGGCACCACCAGAGGTGGACAGCTGCATCATTACAGCCAATTTCTGAACAACCCTAAAGGACAATCTGGTGAAGGAAAGTCTTCACAGTGCGCAGAACTTCGGGCAGTGTGCACATGGTTGTGCATTTGCCTGGCAAGGAGAAAATGGCCGGAGGTTTCGATTATAACTGATTTATGGGCTGTAGCCAATGGTTGTGTTGGATGGTCAGGGACTTGTAATGAGCATGACTGGAAAATTGGTGAGAAAAACATTTGGGGAAGAAGTATGTGGATAGAGATCTCTGAATGGTCAGAGGATGTGAAGATACTTGTGTCTCATGTAATGCTCATCAAAAGGTGATCTCAAGCAGAGGATGAGTTTAATAACCAAGTAGATCAGATGACTCGCTCTGTGGATAGTCAGCCTCTTTCTCCCGCTATCCCTGTTGTTGCTCAATGGGACCAACAAAGTGGTCATGGTGGCAAAGATTGAGGTTATGCATGGGCTCAACAGCATGGACTCCCACTCACTAAGGGTGATCTGGCTACAGCTTCTGCCGAGTACCAGATTTGCAACAGCAGAGACCAACATGAGCCCCCGATATGGTGCTATTACCCAGGGTGACCAGCCAGCAAACTGGTGGAAGGTTGACTACATTGGACCACTTACATCATGGAGGGGACAAAGTTTTGTACTTACAGGAATAGCTACTTATTCTGGTTATGGATTTCCCTTTCCTGCAAGTAATGCTTCTGCCAAAACTAGCATCCAGGGACTTACAGAATGCCTTATCCAATGTCATGTTATTCCTCACAGCATTGTTTCTGACAAAGGAACTCACTTCACAGCCAAAGAAGTGACTGTGGGCCCATGGTCATAGTATCCACTGGTCTTACCATGTTCCCCACCCCAGAAGAAGCTGGCTTGATAGAACAATAGAATAGCCTCTTGAAGACACAGTTACAGCCCAATTAATGTTTAGTAATACCCTGGACGGCTGGGGCAAGCTTCCCCAGCAAGCAGAATATGCTTTGAATCAGCGTCAACTATATGGTACTGTTTCTCCTATGCCAGAATTCAAGGGTCCAGGAACCAAGGGGTTGAATGTGGGAATGATCCCACTCACTATCACCCTAGTGATGCAGTAGGAAATTTTTTGCTTCCTGTACCCACGACCCTGTGTTCTGCTGGCTAGATGTTTGGGCTCCAATGGGGGGAGTGCTTTTGGCCAGGAGAAACAGCAAATATTCCATTGAAATGGAAGCTAAGACTTCCCCCTGGCTACTTTGGGTTTCTACTGCCTTTAAGCCAATAGGCTAAGGAAGGAATAACAGTTGTAGGAGGAGTGGTTGATCCAGATTACCAGGGGGACATTGGACTTTTTCTCCACAATGGGGGCAAGGAAGATTATGTCTGGAAGGCAGGAGATGCTGTTGGGTGCCTTCTGGTGCTAACATGTCCTATGATTAAGGTCAATGGAAAACTCCCACAACCCAAACCAGACAGGACAATAAATGCCCCAGAACCTTCAGGGATGAAAGTATGAGTCACTCCTCTAGGGGAAAGAGCCAAGACCTGCATTGGTGCTTGCTGATGGTGGAGCAAATACAGAATGGGTAGTAGAAGAAGGTAGTCATAAATATCACCTGAAGCCACAGGACCAGTTTCAGAAACGTGGATTATAATATATATTAACTTTTGTCCTATTGGTTAAGAATGTGCATAATATATATATATATATATATAGTATATATATATATATTATAGTGGATACTTGTGCTGGTTCCCTTTTTGAATGTGCAACTGAAATAAATGTTAAATGTTGTCATATTTAGGTTATTTGATACTGAAGGACTAAGTTCTTCTCAAAGACATTACCACCTACTCTAAAACATAATCCTTTGCTATTGCACATGAGAAACTTAAAACCTGTTAGGTGGAATTACAACCCTGCCATCGTTTGCAATAGACATTTAAGCATAACATATCAGGAGAGGCCCTATTTATCTGGGTGTCAAGCTTTGATAAGAGGGTGGACTCTGTGATGTCTAATCCTGGGTGTCAACTTTGATTGGGAGCTAACGGACAAATAAGAGAAAATGGTCTTCTGATTGGACCGACTCCAACCCGGATGGCCACCCTAAATGTGGGCATTACCTTCTGCCAGCAGGTGGCAAGTATTTTAAGGCCATGGAGAAGGAAGCTGGTCCCTGTTCTCCTGCGGCTTTCCCCTCTCATCTGGTGAGTTTGTCTTGCTGCTGTAATCAACCTTCCGGATCCCAGCGTGTACTGAAGACTGGCAGATCTCCAGGAACCCATTTTGGCCTTCAGCACTAGACTGGAACTACCGAGACATCCAGCCCTGTGGACTGAACAGTTCCCTGGATTCTCGTCTCGCCTTTCCAGAATGGTACACTATTGTTGGACTCCTTGAACTCCTGTCACGTGAGCAAATCAATAAATTGTATTAGCTATATTAGTCATCCTGTTGCTTCTTTTTCTTTAGAGAAACCCTGAACTAAATACACCTTCATATGCCTTGAATCTCTGAAATGATTGATTTTTTTTGTGAGAATTAAATTTTGGTTATTTCAAAGTATGTGTGTGAATGTTTGGTTGTGCAGCTAGGTGCATGTGCCACCTGGAGCTGGAGTTATAGATGTCTGTGCGTCATGCAATGAGGTTTTGGGAAATGAAATTGGGTCCTCTGCATGATCAGCATACGTTATTAACCATTGAGCCATCTCTCCAGCTCTACTCTTTCATTTGATGTTTTACTGTATCCATGACATTATCTTTTTCCAGTGTCACATTAGTGGAACCATCCCATACGTGGTCTTTTGGCTCTTTTCCCTTAGTAATTTGCCTGGAAGATCCCACACAACCCCACATTCATTTTCCATTCTTTATGGTCATTTCTGTTTAACACTGAATAATATTCCATTGTCAGACTCTACGAGACAATATATACCCATTCACCTCCTTAATGGCATCTTTATTGATTCAAATTTGGGGAATTATAGCTACTGTAGTAATTTCAACTTCAAGGACCTCTTTATGTTAGACACTGCCACTCTATTTGTTAAATATCACTGATATTTAACAAGTCCCACCTTGTTCTTGGATGCCTATAATCAGATTTGTAATATCTAAAATATAAATAAAGCAATGAAACCCCCACTTTATTATTTTATGTACTCCTTTTACTATTAACTTTTAAATAACTTGATTTACAATTCCTAATTTCACCAACTAGCATCAAAGATCTATCAATGCTCATAAACTTTCCTTTCTTTCATTCTAGTTACTATAGCTATCCCTAGGTAACCATGCCTATAATACATGTTTTTATGTAAACATAATTGACGTTTAAAGGTAAACATATTTGTTTTATTGGGTTTATAACTAAGAATAATTATGTCTGTTAAAAGTTTCATGGACATAGCCTGCCTAAGTGTGCCTGAATCTGGCCTCCCCCTGGTGGTGACCTTCCCAAATTGCACTGTACCCACCCCGACCCCGTACCTTGGGACCATCTGAAGTCTGTCCTGCTACTGTAGGGCTGCACTCCTCTGCCCTTTGGCACCAGTCTGGGCATTTCTTACTTGCCTGAGAGGCCTGATTCAGGCCTCCACAGTGGTGCAAAAATCCAAACAATTTACAGCCTTGCCTGACAGTGCCTGAATCCAGCCTCCACATGATGGTGAGCTTCCCAAATCATGCCCTGGTCCTCTAACCTTGAGATTATCTGAAGTCCCTTTGCAGACTTCCTGAGAACACCTGAATCAAGCCTTTTCCTACCAAGCCTCCCAAATTGATGCTTCGTGTCTTGGGCCTCTGCAGGAGCTCCCGAGTAGCTGGACTAGAACCATCTGGCCCCTCCAATATAAAATCAAAAGAGAAAACCTGAAGAATTTACTGATGAACTTTTCATATCTAATAAGAAAACAATGAAGGAATATCAAGAACACAAAAAAATCAGTCTTCGACCCAATAAAGGAAGATGGGAGTTTCATACAAGAATCACTAACAACAAAAGTAATCCACATGCCAAAATAACAATGAAAAAATAAGAAGAAAAGCCAGTAAACAACTTGTCTACACTACATGCTACCTGTCCTATAGAAGAGTTCTACAATGAGAACCTCCTAGATATCCCAGGATATAGAATTTAAAGGAACAATAATAAACATGATCAAATAATCCAAGTGAATTAAAAGAAACAAGGAACAAATAAAGAACTAAAACAGAGGTAGGGATAAACATCTGAAGTTTTAAAAGGAGATAGAAATACTGAGGGAAACTCAAGACTGAAATGAAGAAGGAACGGAAATGCTCACTAAGGCCAACTGAAGTCGAATCACAGCCAACTGAGCACTGAAAGCTTAAGCAATAGAATGAATGGAAAGAGAAAACAGAGACTATGATCAGACTGGATGATAAAGTTATTTTTATTTATTTGTTTTCTTCAGGAAGCTGAGACTCAGACCTTGGGTTAGATTTGAGGTCAGTTCCGCCAAACTCCTCCAGTGTGGATCCCTGGGAATTCCCAGCTCTGCTTCTGTTGGCCTCTGTTTACCTCACTTGCACACAGGAATATTTCCTAATGCTATGTTGTCCTTCTCAGGGGAAGGGGCAGGAGTTGGTCAAGACTAGAGGCGCAACTAGGGAAGGTGACAACATCGGCTTGCATTTTTTTTTTTTTTTTAATGAAGTGTCAAAAGGAGGTATTGGACAGCGTCAGGACGATGTTTGGTCCACGGGTCTCTAGACAAGGAAGGCCCTGCAGCTGCCTTTTTACTATTTATTTATTTAATTTATTTATTTATTATTTTAATTTATTTATTTATTTTTTAATCGAATCTAGACTGCGTGTTCCCGCTCATTCCCCCACCCCTCGCCAGAGCTCATGCATTCTGACACAACATGCTTTTCCTCTCTCAGTCTTTCACAGTATTTTCCATGGGGAGGTTGACTGTTTTTAGCAGAATTCACCACTTCAGTCCGTTCTTTGATGCGGTCTTTTCTTTGTTGTTGTTAGTTGTTTTCCAAAATGTATTATGCCCACCTGCTTTGTACAAAGCTCCAGGGGCCCTACACAAGAAATACTTTATCACTGGGTAATTGGCACTAGCCCACAGATGAGAGATACAATTCTTTCTTTGTTTTTTCTGGGACTGTGTTACTTTCACTCAGCATTGATGTCCTCTAGCTCCCAGCCATTTTCCTGCAAGCTCGTGATGTCCATTTGTCTTACTGCCTGCAGTCCGAACTCCATTGTGTAGGATGTACCACATTTTTCTCTTCCCTCGTCCAGTTGAGGGGCATTTAGGTTGGTTCAGCTCCTTTGCTATTGTGAAGGAGCAGCAATAATACATGGCCGTGCAATGTATCTCTGTGGTGCGTAAGATCTGAAGGGTCAACAGTCCCAGGACGTAGATATGGCTGGCTCGTGGTGGCAAGTTCATCTCCAAGTCTCCAAATGGGTTCTCCATACTGCTTTCATAGTGGCTGTACAAGGTTACACTCCCACCAGCGTGGATGGAGTGTTCCTTTTTCCTCACAACCTCTCCAGCAACTTGGTATCATTTGTTTTCTGATCCTAGCAGTCTTATTGGAGTAAGATGATATCTTTAAGTGGTTTTCATGTTGCATTTTCCTTAATGATTAGTGATGTTGAGCAGTTCTTGAGGTGTTTCTCTGACATCTCTAATTCCTCGCTGTGAAGTCTCTGTTCAGTTCTTGTCTCCATCTATTTGAGCGGGTCATTTTGTCTTTCTTTTTTCTTTGTTTTTCGAGAAGTTTATATATATTCTGAACATCAATGCTTTGTCAGATGTATTGCGGTGAAGTTTTCCTCCCATCTGTGATTTCTCTTCACTTCTTATTGTTTCTTTTGATGTACAGAAGCTTTTGAGTTTGATGAGGTCCCGTTTGTCCAACTGTCGACCTTAATTCTTGTGGCAGCTGCTGTCTGGATTTTTAAGGAAGTCTTTTCCTACGCCTATGTCTTTGTAGTCGCTGCCAAACTTTTCTTCTATCCTCTTCAAGTTTGGGGTTTTCCACGTTAGAGTCTTTAATCCATGTGGAGTTTACTTTTTGTACAGGCGAGAGATCCCCCGCACCTGGTTCTATATTTCAGTCTCTTCTCTACAAGTGGTGAGTCCAGTTTTTGCCAACACCACTTGCTGAAGATGTATCTTTTCTCTGCTTGTTCTTTTGCTTCTTGGCCCCCTTGGTCAAATATGAGATGTGAAATTGTTGTGCCTCAGACTGGATCTTTGAGTTTTGTTCATTGGTACCAGGTCTGTTTTTTTGTGCTAGTACCAGAGCTTCTTTTTTATGGAGTATAGCCCTGTAAGTATAGTTTTAAAATCTGGTATAGATATCCCTCCTGCTGTATCTCTTTTTTACCAGGGGTTTTTGGCTATTCGGGGTCTTTTGTTTTTCCAAATGATTTAGAACTTTAAATGTTTCCAAGCCTGTGAAGAAACCTCTTGGGATCTTGTCTCTCTTTCCTTCTCAGTGTCTAATTCTGCCCGGCGTGGTGGCGCAAAACGCTTGTAGTCGCAGCTACTTGGGAGGCTGAGACCAGGGAGGATCGCTTGAAGTCCAGGAGTTCTGGCTGTAGTGCGCTATGCCGATCGGGTGTCCACACTAAGTTCGGCATCAATATGGTGACGTCCCGGGAGCGGGGGACCACCAGGTTGCCTAACGAGGGGTGACCGGCCCGGGTCGGAAACGGAGCAGGTCAAAACTCCCGTGCTGATCAGTAGTGGGATTGCGCCTGTGAATAGCCACTGCACTCCAGCATGGGACATAGCAGAGAAACCCCGTCTCTTTTGCTTTCTCTCTTTTTTTTTTTTTTTTAACATAACATTTATTTTTTATTTTTTTAACAAATCTGACTCGTGTTCCCGCCCATTCCCCCACCGTGGCAAGGCTCATGCATTCTGCAAAACATGCTTTGCATCTCTTTCTCAGTCTTTCTCAATATTCTCCATGAGGAAGTTGACTGTTTTGAGCAAGAAGTTCACTGTTTCAGTCGTTCTACGATGCAGCCCTTTCTCTTGTTGTTGTTGTTGTCTGTTGTTCATCCAATATGCATTCACTCCCAACTGCTTTGGGACAAAAGCTCAAGGGGGGGCTTTACACAAGAAATACTTACACCTAGGTATTGGCACTAGCATCCACAGATGAGGGATAACCTTTCATACGTTTGTTTTCTCTGGGACTGTGTTACTTCACTCAGCATGATGTCTCTAGCTCCAGCCAATTTCCTGCAAAGCTCGTGAATGTCGTTTCTTTACTGGCTGCATAGAACTCCATTGTGTAGCATGTACAACCAAAATTTTTTTTCCCCTTTTCTTAATCCCCCACTCGTCAGTTGAGGGGAATTTATGTTGTTTCCAGCTCTTGGCTATTGTGAAGAGACCTGCAATAAACAGGGCGCGTGCATGATGTCCTGTGGGTGGCGTGAAGTCTTGAGGGTAATCATGCACAGGATTGTTATCGCTGGGTCAGGTGGCAAATTCATTCCAAGTTTACCAAGGTTCTCCACACTGTTTCCAATAGTGGCTGTATGATTTTTACATTCCCACCAGCAGTGGGGATGGTGTTCCCTTTTCCCCACAACCTCATCGCACTTGCTATCTTTTGTTTTCTTGATCCTTAGCCATCTTTACTGGAGTAAGATGATATCTTTAAAGTGGTTTTGACTTGCATTTCCTTAATGATTAGTGCATGTCGAACACTTCCTTGAGGGTTGTTTCTCAGACATCCTCTAATCCTGCACTTTGTGAAGTCTCTGGTTCAGCTTTCTTTGCTCCATCTATGAGTGGGTATTCATTTTTCTTTTTTCTTTGTGTTTTTGAGAATTTTATATTCTGGAAAATCAATGCATTGTCAGATGTATCTGCAACGAAGGTTTCCTCCACTCTTGTGGGATTTCTCTTCACTTCCCTTGATTGTTTCTTTTGATGTAAGAGGCTTTTGAGTTTAATGAGGTCCATTTTGTCATATTTCCGACGTTAAAATTCTTGTGCACTGCTGTTGTCTGATTTAAGGAAGTCTTTTCCTATCGCCTATGGCTTGTAGTCTGCTGCAAACTTTTTTTCTTCTACTTGCTCAGAGTTTGGGAGTTTCATGTTGAGGTCTTTTGATCCATCTGGAGTTCACTTTTGTACAGGCGAGAGGAAGGGGTTTAATTTCATTATTCTCTAAGTGGTGATCCACTTTTGGCCAACACCATTGCTGAAGATAGCTGTCTTTCTCTCATTTGGCTTCCTTGGCCCCATTATCAAATGTGAGGTGGTTGAAATTGTATTTTCTCAGATTTGGATCTTCGTTTTGTTCCACTGTCAACAGGTCTGTTTTTGTGGCCAGTACCAGGCCTGTTTTTATGACTATAAGCCCTGTAGTTAAAGTTATTGAAGTCTGGTACAGGAGATCCCGCCCTGTGAGCTCTTTTCAGCTCGGGGCTTGGTTTTTGGCTATTATGGGGTCGTTTTGTTCTCTCCAAATGAATTTTAAGGAGACGTTTGTTTCCAAGATCTTGTGAAGCAACCTTGGGGATTTTGATTGTAATTGCGTTGAATCTATTCAAGAGTTTTGGTAAAATGGACATTTTTATACAATGTTAATTTTCCCGAATCCATGAGCATGGGGAGGTTTTTCCATCTTCTGATGTCTTTCTAACAATTTCTTTCTTTAAAGGTTTAAAATTTTTGTTGTAGAGATCTTTGGTGTCTTTGGTTAGGTTTGTCCCTAGGTATTTTATTGTTTTTGAGGCTATTGTGAGTGGGAAGGTCTCTTTGAATTCTTTCTCCAGTTGCTTGTTGTTGGTGTAAAGAAAGGCCATTGATTTTTTAAGGTTAATTTTGTATCTTGCCACTTTACTGAAGCTGTTAATAGTTTCTAGGAGTTTTCTGGTGGAGTTTTTAGCCTCCCTTAAGTAAACAATCATATCATCAGCGAATAAGGATAGTTTGACTTCCTCTTTTCCAATTAGTACTCCTTTAATATCCTTTTCTTGCCTTATTGCTCTAGCAAGTGTTTCAAGCACTATATTGAAGAGGAGTGGTGACAGGCGGCAGCCTTGCCAAGTTCCTACCTTTAAAGGGAATGTTTCTGTCATTTCCCCATTTAGGATGATATTGGCTGTGGGTTTCCTGTACATGGCTTTGATTACATTGAGGAATGATCCCTCCAATCCAACATGATCAAAGAATCCAATGAATTAAAAGAAAACAAGGAACAAATAAAGAACTAAAAGAAGGTAGAGATAAACATCTGAGTTTACAAAGGAGATAGAAATACTGAGGGAAACTCAGGCTGAAATGAAGAAGGAACGGAAATGCTCACTAAGCCAACTGAAGTCGGAAATGCTCACTAAGCCAACTGAAGTCAACTGGATAAAGCTTAAGCAATAGAATGAATGAAAGAGAAAACAGACTATCAAGACTGGATGATAAAGTTATTTTTAAAAACACAGGAATGGAATATGCAAGGAACGTGGGAGACAATGAAAAGCCCAAACTTATGCATCATGAGCATAGAGGAAGAAGGAAGGAGAAGAATCTCAGGATAATGGTAATTATGAGATCTTCAACAAGATTGTAAAATAAAATGTCCCCAAATTAAGGAGAGGCATGCCTATACATATGCAAAAGTACATAGATGCCAAATACACAGGACCAGAAAAGAAACTCTCCATGTGTTATCATAGCAGAAACAATAAATGTACAGAAATAACAACACTGAAAGCAGCAAAAGTAAAACAAGTCACACATAAAGGAAAGCCCAAAAAATTTTGCAGAACTGAGAATCTGCAAATATTGGCCTTCTGAGTCTCTAAGTGGATAGGAGAGACTGCCCTGCCAGACTTCCAAAGCATGAAGCTATGTGATAATAACTTTCAGTGTCTTAAGTGCAAAATGTGTAGTTATTTGCTCTAGTAGCAAAAGAAAATTAAGATTTAGTCACCTTATGTGATCACATCTGAAAAAAATTAAAATTGGCAGGGGGTAGAATGATGCAAATACAATGTATCATGTATGAAACTTTCAAATGTTTTGTAGTTTTAAAGAATGAAAAATAGCAGCCTTAGGGGCAATCACCCAAATTTTCTTTAAATCTAATAACTTACATATTGACCAAATTTTCAGTCTAATAAATTCAGTTTCCCAGTCTGTAAAATACAGATTTTTTTTTTTTTTTTTTTTTTTTTTATTTTTATTTTTTGAGTTTCCATTTCAGTTTTTTTCACATGAATTTGCTAAATTTTTAGTATATATATTATATATATATTATATATATAGCTTGTATTCCCAGTTTCATTTATATTCTTATGAAAGAACAATTTACAGGGTGGTAAGAGGGCTCAGTGGCTAAAGTTCTTGTTAGTTAGAAGCATGAGGACTGGAGCTCAGGTCCAAACCTCCACAGGGAGAATATCAATCAATGACCCAACCCCAGCTTCTGGACCAAATAAGCATCTCAGTGATCAGCACAGTAAACATTATCAATCCTAGCTAGTTAGAATCACCAAATCCAGTTCTCACCAGCCCTCCTTGGGCCTTAGACCCTTCCTGCTAAGGTTGCCAGAGAACATCTGACTAACTGGGAGGATTAGCCAGATCCTACTCTGCCAGATCACCATTGCCCTAATTTGGGACTAGCCCAAGTCCTTAGCTCCAGGGCTCACAGTTTTTCTGCTTAGCTGGTTAGAACCAGCTAGCTGCTCTCCATTGCCCCAACTTGGGCCTAGGCTCCTTAGGCCTCCTGGATAGTTCTTAACTAGCTTTCCTGGATCCATTAGGTTCCTCCAATTAAAAATCAAGAGAAAAGCTGAAGCAAAGACTAAATAATCATGAAATGAGAAAGCATCCATGCCACAGCAATAATATAAAAAGAAACAAACTTCAACTCAACAAAGGCAGGTCTGTGTTTCATATGAGAATTCCTATCAACAAAAGCAATCCATATGTTCAGACCACAACAAAAAATACAATACTAATATAAAAAAAAAAATAATATGCCCTAACCAAACATCATCAGTCCTATAAAAGTGTTCTGCAATGAGAAATACTTAGCAGAAACCAAGGAAATAGAATTTAAAAGAACAATCATGAACATGATGAAATAAATGAACAAATTTAAAGAACATAGAAACAACTCAAAGAAACCAGTGAGAAAAGGGGCAAACTCCTGACTAAAATTAAAGGGAATACAAGTACACAGATGAATGAAATGACAAAATCAATTTAGGATTTGAAATGTGAGTTCATGAAAGAGATAGAGATATTGAAGAAAAGTCAGGCTAAAAGAAAGATGTCATTAAAAAATTCAATAAGTCAATTTTAAATAATAGGAAAAAAAAACTTACCAACAGAATGATGTAGAAAACAGAATATCAAAACAAGGTATCAAGAATATCAATGGAATGTGTGGGAAATGTGGGACACCATGAAAAGTCCCAAAACTTTAACAGACTCATAACAAATAAAGAAATTGAACCAGTAATGTAAAGTCCCTGAACAACAAAGCAAACAAATGAACAAAAACAAAAAACAGAAAAGCACACAGGACAAGATGGATTCACAAAAAGATTTTACCAGACTTTCAAAATGATCTACATCCAACACTATTTAAATTATTGAAAAAGGGAGAAGCAGAGGGAAAACTCCCAAACTCCTTCTATGAAGGAGTTTACTCCTTTACTCTAAAACTAAATCTAAGAAAAGACAAAGACAAACACAACAACAAAACTATGGGCCAGTATCACTGACGAACAAAGATGCAAAAATTCTCAACAAATACTCAAAAATCGCTTAGAGACAAACATGTAAAAGATTAACCTCCATGATCAAGGTTGCTTGGTTCTAGAGATGCAAGGATGGTTCAATATACATAAGTCAATAAACATAATACATCATATAATTGAACTTAAAGACAAAACTCACATGATCATCTCAATAGACCCAGGAAAAAAACCTTTGACAAAATCCAACATGCATTCATAATGACAGTCTTAGAAGGAATTGAACCGGAGGGAACCTCTCGCAATAGAATTAAGACTAAAGACCAAAAAACCCACATCCCAAATGGAGAATAACCTGAATCATTAAAATAGGGATCTAGTCAAGGCTCTTAGCTATCTTCACTCCTTTTACTATAACAGTGCTTGAAACTCTAGCAAGAGCGAGTAAGATAAGAAAAGAAAATTAAAGGGATACTAATGGGAAAATAAGAGGTCAAATTATCCTTATTTGTAGATGGAATATTATATGAAAGAGATTCAAAAAATACCGTCAGAAGACTGCTAGAAATGATTAACACTTTCAATGAAGAAGCAGGTTAAAAAAATCAGTCTACAAAAATCAGAAACCTTTCTATATACAAATAACAATAATCAGAAAAAGAATTCAAGGAACCACTTCCATATACTATAGCCACAAAAAAATTGGGCATAAATATGACCGAAGACTTAAAGACCTCTTCTTTACATTGAAGAGGTCTTTAAGTCTTCGAAGAAAGAGACTGAAGAAGACGCAAAAAGATGGTAAGCCCTCTCATAGTCATAGATTTGTATAACTAAGATAGTGAAAATGACCATCCTGGACTGGAGAGATAGCCTAGAAGTTAAGAGCACCGACTGCTCTTACAGAGGACCCGAGTTCGATCCCCAGCACCCACATGGCGGCTAAGAACCGTCTGTAACTCCAATTCCAGGAGAACTCCAGTTCCAGGGGAATCCGAGACCCTCTTCTGACCTTCTGACCTCTGTGGCATTGCATGACACAAGTGCACAAACCTACATGCAGACAGTACGCTCATACACATACAAAAATAAAAATTTTTAAAAAAATTTAAAAAATGGCCATCCTACTGAAACAACTTCAATAAAAAAATCTCATGAAATTCTTCACAGAAATTCAAAGAAATCCTTCATAAAATTCAAATGGAAAGTCAAAATACCTAGAACTGCAAAACCAAACCTGAAAACAAATACTAATCCTTGGTATCATAGTACCAGACTTCAAATTATATTACAGGGCTATAGACATAAAAACTGCATGGCACTGGCACAAAAACGGGCTTATAGGTCAAGGGCAGACAATAGAAGCCCCAAAACTGGTGCACGCAATTAGAGCCACCTAATATTTGACAAACGTGCCAAGGACACACACTGGAGGAAATACAGGATCTTCAATACATGGTGCTGGCAAAACTGGATCTCCATATGTAGAAGAATGAAATTAGACCTTATCACCCTGAACAAAATTCAATTAGAAATGGATAAAAACTTCATTGTAAAGCCTGAAATGTTGAAACTGTTAGAAAAAATATAGGCAGTACCTACAAGATATAGGCATGGGAAAGACTTTCTAAATAATACATTAGTTGCTCAGAAGTTAAGGTCAACTACTGATAAATGGGACCTCATTAAATTAAAAAGTTTCTATATAGGAAAAGAAACAACAAAGGAAGTGAAAAGAAACACCAGAGAAGATTATTATTCAAAAGAAAAACCCTCAAAAAACAAAGAATCAAGAAAACCACTGACCTAATTAAAATATGGGCTATGGGTTTGAACAGAAAGCCTTCAAAAGAAAAAGTAAAAATGGCTAAGAAACACTTTAAATTGTTCAACATCCTTAGTAATTACGGAAATGCAAATCAAAACTACTTTAAGATTTCATCTTTCCCCAGCCAGAATGGTTTAAATCAAGTGAAGAAATGCCACCAAATGCTGGCTTGGTGTGTGAAAAGTGGAACTTTTATCCATTACTGGTGAGAGTGCAGACTAGTACAACAACAATGGAATCAGTACAGAGAATTCTTTAAAAAAAAACTCAATATAATTGTACCATTTGATCTGGTTATAGCACTCCTTGGCATCCACCCAAAGGATACGTCCTATTACAGAGATACTTTCACAGCCATGTTCGTTGCTGCTTTCTTCACAATTTCTAAGAAATCTAAGAAACACTAGGTTCTTAATTCAGCTCAGAAGTATCAATTCCTCATTTACCCTGTAACTCACAAGTGGAAGCATTTTGAAAGGGAGATTTAGTGGTTTAAAAGGCAAAAGTAAAATTCCTTGAAACATTTAAGCTACTTGTGTCAATAAGATAATGTCATAGTTGTAGAAATGTTTTATTCTGCATACTTCATTTACCCTGTAATTCATACATGCAAACATTTTGAAAGGGGCATTTGGTGGTTTAAACAGCAATAGTAAAATTCCATCAAAGATTTAAGCTACTTGTTTCAATAAGATAATGTCATAGCTGTAGAAATGTTTTATTCTGCATACAAATGTTCATGCACACATATCTCCTTTCTGGATAGTTTAAACAATAAAATAACTTTCTGATTGAAAAAATAGATGCTAGAGGTGGAGTTAGATGCTTTAGAAATTAAGACAGCTTGCTGCTTTTGTAGACCTGCACTTGGTTGCCAGCACCCACATCAAGTGGCTCACATCTGCTTTTAATTCTAGATCCTGGGAATCAGAGACCCTCTTCTGCCTTCTGCAGGCATCCACACATCATTCACATACAGCAGGCAAAACACTCATACAAATAATATAAAATTAAATAAATTTTTAAAAAGTCCAATGACCAAACAGGTTTCTAATGCTTAAACTTTTGTAACTACTTACACTGTTTTATTATCATAGTCTTACAGAAGTGTTAAGAACCTTACTAAACCTTGTCAAGAACCAAAATTCAAACACCCTGAATATGCTTGTTCACTCATCCATTCAACAAATTTTTTGACATTTGCCTATTGGGTGACAATCAAAATTCCCAGAGTTTATTATTTAGAAAAGACTCCGGCTATGCCATCAGTGATCTCATAGCTTATTGAGGCGAACTGACAGCTAAGAAATACAAAGATTGAGAGCTTGTCCAGCACTCATTCAAATCTGTCCTCATTCTAACAGCCATATACCCCATACCTTTCAGTCAATCGATGCTAACCTGACTGTAGTTCGAAGATGAGATCTGTCATATCCGTTATTCTCCTTGGGTCTCACCTCATTGCCACACTTCATTCCCAGCCACAGAATTTGATACAGGAATTGATATGTGATGATACATAGTCATCTTTTGATGATTTTTGAGAAACAACTTTCTTTCAAAAAGAACTCATAAAAGAATTGGCTTTCTTCCTATAAGTCTTCATAGTATATAGGTGCAAAGGAAGGAAATGCAGAAAAATGTAAATGACTACTGTTTCCAGGAAGCATCAAGTAGTGCTCACCTATGAGAAAGGAGCTGATTTTCCCAAAGTTGAGGCTAAGCTGCTAGGAATGCCATAAAGAAGGGACCCTCTGAGTTAGTGCTGGGACTGTGAAAGGGACTTCCTTGCCTAAGGAGTGCTTTTGCATCACCAAATCACCAAGTGTGTGGGGAGAGAGAGAGAGAGAGAGATAGAGAGAGAGAGAGAGAGAGAGAATACTAGTATCTTCTTCCTGATTTCTCATCTCCTCTCAATGGCTTCTGTGAATGTAACAGCTAGAAATGGCAGATGGACAATTCAATGTATGCTCCCGTTATTCTTCACTTACTATGGAAAGGGTGGGGGACTAGAAAGAAGGTGAAATAAAGAAGTCGGATCTCCAGTAAATCCACATTCATCCTTTCGGCTACTCAACATCCACAGGAATGCTTATTTCTAGCCTTAAAATTTAACAAACAATGACAAGATATTTCTCCTGATCAGAAAGCAGCACTAATTTTCCTCATGAAAAATGTTCCTCCTCTCTCTCCCAAAGTTTTAATACAAAACTTTTTCACATATTCATCTACAAGTTTTCATTTAAGTTTCCAAGTCCACCTAGATATTCTGTCCCCTAAAGATTACGTTGTGAATTTAGCTACAATCATCATACAATATTCAATGACAAAAGTCAACAAAATAGTTATTAACCCATAGTCGATAATGCAGTCCTGGGCTTCAAGTGAGGTTCCCTTGATCTTGTTCTCAAAAGTAGTATTAGAAGAAGGAAAATTGAGGTTAGAGAGATGGCTCAGCGGTTAAGAGAGCCGACTGCTCTAGTAGGGGACTAGGGTTCGATTCTCAGCACCCACCTAGACTAAGAATGGTCTTTATCTCCAGTTCCAAGGGAAACCGATGCCCTTTTCTGAACTCTGCTGCATTGCACGGCATGGGTGTACCAACCTACATGCAAACAGTATACTCATACACATAAAATAATAATAAATTAATTAAAAAAGAAGGAAAATTGCTAACAATACTCAGTATTAGCAATGGTCCAAGTGCGCACAAAAAAAGTCCATTTTAAATTAAAAGAAATTGAACTTTTATCAGATGGTTGGTTGGTCTAAGGAATTGTGCCACACCATGATGAGTCTGTCCTTGGCTAAGAGATAGCCCCTGTTACTAACCCCTTCAAGAATCTCTTCACCTGCCTGGATTTTGTACATGATCCCGTTTCATCCCTGATGAGACTGGGGAAATGCTGTCTGGATGGTGACTGTAGATCAGGTCTGTGTGCTTACTTTTACTCTCACATGCATCTCAGTGCATTTGTGCTACTCAGGAATCTATCATTCTCACCAATATCAGGTAGACAATTTCAAAGATGGCTTCTTACAATGTAATCCCTAGCCAAACAAAGACAGTTACTACAAAACTCATCTCCTGAAATTTGATTATGGATAAAATAAACAAATGACAGAAGAACAGTACAATTATCCCATCATTATACATCTCTCAATTTTAGTTATTATCAGCTGATAAATAATCCTAGCCCATCTGTACTCATATGTACGTTTTCAGTCACAGAGTTTAGAGGATTTTGGTACTACCGTTGCTAATGTGTTTCTCACTTAAATGTAGTGAGGGTTCTTTGGGTTCCTATGAAGAGAATAATTTGGGTAGGCTATGACCAAGCTAAAAATAATAAATACATTCTGTTATGCCTGTCTCCTGAAGACTTTTAATCTTTCTTTCATGTTATACCATAGAATTTAATTATTTCAACATCAATGAACAAGGCACCTGTTAAAGTATGATATTTGGCCCATTACTGAGGCATACAAGCTTTTTAATTGAATGGATTAGATATAAAATTTCTGTAAACTGCCCTTTTTTGAAAGTCCTAGACCCTTTATTGCACACATCTCCAAACTTAAACTAACAAGATAAGAAATTCTGTATAATTTTATATCTAGCCACATATATATTACATATATATATATATTACATATATATATATATATATATCTTGATAAAATTTGTACTTGTTCTCTCCAGCATTCACCCCAAACTTTCAGAGTAAGCCTCAAGAAAATAAGGACTAGTTAGGATAGAAATAGAAATGGACATGAAAAACACTTTTCTCAATGGAGTTATTTGGGTTCTTAAAATAGAAAAGGAAAACTAACTTCTTCAGGTAAGGGAAACTGTTTCTAGTAACAATAAAGTTTTATCGCTTGAGTTTTCAATGTCCTTAGATCCATCTCTGTCTACTAAGAATATCCTAGGTTGAATGCTGGAGTGCCATTATTTTTCTAGTACATGCTACAACTGTCCATGAGATAATGTGCTATACATTTCACATAAGAAAGATTGGTTAAAGACATAAAGTTGAGTTACCTTGTAAATCTAGACCTTTCATTTCTAAATTTGTAAGGGCATTTGGGATTCCACTAGAATTCCCAGATTAAGACCATGTCACTTACATTCCTGCTGGCAGGAATGAAAACATTCTGCTCCCTCCTCCCTTGGTCTCTATGATAAACCAAGGTTTGATTTTGACAAATTACACTCTGGGAAACAAGTGAGTTTATTGGTCTTAAAGAGCAATGTGTGAGGGTTTATGTAGGAGTGTGGGTGCTTCTCACCTAAGGCTGAGCTGGAAAGTCTTCATCCCAGAATAGATGCTGACTTCCCCACAGCTACACAGGATGTCCAGAAGGCATGTTTTCAGTTTAGGTACCAATTGGACCTCCCCTTGTGCAGCTGGGGCAAACTGGTTGGTTGGGAGGTGTGCGACTCTCCCTGCCCATCCTTTCCTGAGGAGCAAAGCAATCAAGAAAATGATCTGGGGGCTGGAGAGATGGCTCAGCAGTTAAGAGCACCCGACTGCTCTTGCAGAGGCCTGGAGTTCAATTCCCAGCACCCACATGGCTGCTAAGAACAGTTCTTAACTCAAGTTCCAGGGGAATCCGATGCCCTCTTCTAACCTCTGCGGCATTGCACGACACGGGTGCACAAACGTACATGCAGACAGTACATTTATACACATAAATAAATGAATAAAATTAAAAAAATGAGCTGTGCTGATCCTAGGCAAGCAAGAGCAACAAGCTTAGGAAGATGGCATCTGTCTGTGGTCTGTCAGAGGAGAGTACTATGCAACACTCCATTCTTCCTCTGAAGCAAGAGTTTCTGAGCCTTGGAGGAGATGACATAGATGTACGATGACCCTCCCACAGTGCCAAGATGTTGAACCCTTGGGCTTTTTCTCCACCTGACTTCAGGACATGGCTGTTGGCCCATCTCAATCATATTCCTCCTACTATAAAAACACAAACGAAAAGGAAGAGGTAGGCCATCTACATGGACACTGATGCAGTAATAGCATATGGTTATAAACGCAAACATTTGGAGTGCATCTTAAAGGAAGAGGTAGGATGTCTAAATGGACACTGACTGCAGTAATACCCTATGGGCATAACCGTGAATGCTTAGAATGCATCTTAAGCAGATGTGTCACATCCACAATGGCCTGGCTTTCCCCTGGGGCACAGAACTTCTTCTGCCCCGGTGGTTGGCCACAGCTGCGGTTCCAGATTATGTTCCTCCTCAAGGACTTGGTACTGAATCCAACTGAAAATTTGTCAGTTGTACATATACTAGTAGCACCACTATTGCACAAGCAGGCAAATCTTGCTTGGCATGTGATAGCATAGCATGTAGGCGCTATCATTAAGTAGAACTGTTGGGGACAATTCTCCCCCAGTGATGGTCCTAGTGCCTTTTGGCACCATGAAGAACTGCCATTCACCAGCGGGAGGTTTCCAGCTTGGTGCTAGCTCGATTTCTTGTATTCTGTGTTCACATCATGCAATGTCTTTAGAGATGGGTCTCACTCTCTAGTTTTGGAATGGAACTGGCATTAGTGGTAACAAGCTTTATAGCTTGGGGGCCTCTGATGCCTCCCTGGCAAACAGATCATGGTGGGGGGATGGCCAACCTCTGTCACTGGAATGTTCATTTAGTAATTGTACAGTTTCTGGGAGCCTCTGTTTCTCTTTTCAGTGATATCTTTGTTTAGTCTTTAGTATCCACAGGCCCATCATGTTTCAGACCTCTCGCAACCATCCCAGTGGATATCATGAGTGCCTTTCCCAAATGTAAAGTTCTCAGCACAGTTGTACTTAGCCCTTATACACCCTGTGCATCTATTTTTCCATCGGTGTTTTTTTTTTTAGGTGTAATTTAATATCTTTCAAATGGCTTTGCACAGCTGTAAAACAATTAGAGGTTAATATTATGTTATTGATTGATTTGTTGATTGATTGATTTTTGGTGTTTTTGAGACAGGGTCTCCCTGTAGTCCCAGCTAGCCTGGAACTCACTATGTAGACCAGGCTGGCCTTGAACATACAGAGATCCTCCTGCCTCTGCCTCCTGAGTGTTGGGATTAAAGGTGTGCACCACCATGTCGAGTAACGTTATGTCATTTATATAATGAAATCTTTTTTTGGGCTGGAGGGATGGTCTAGAAGTTAAGAGTGCCGACTGCTCTTTCAGAGAACCTGGGTTCTATCCCCGACACCCACATGGCAGCTAAGAACCATCTTTAACTCCAGTTGCAGGGGAAACTGACACCCTCTTCTGACCTCCGAGGCATTGCACAACACGGGTGCACAAACCTACATGCAGACAGTACATTTACACACATAAAAAATAATTAAAAAAACTTTTTTTTTCTAGAGGATGGGGGAAACATAACGCATTGTCCTTTATTGCATAAATAACAGTGGAATTACAAATGTAGCTTGGTGAACTGCTGAAAATCTATTGTCCTCTATTCTAAGAAAGTGTCTTGGGATGAAGACTTTCCAGTGAAAATTTAGGAGGGGAGGACCCACACTTTCATAAGTAAACCCTCACACATTGCACTGTAAGTAAGCCCAATACACTCACTGGCTTCCCAGAGTGCAGTTTGTCATAATCAAACTTTGCTTTGTGTTAGGGACCAAGGAAGGTGGGGGAGACTTTGTCCCCCAACGAGGATAATCTTTAAATCTCTGGTGAATGGAATTCAATCTACCCAGTGCACTGGGTGTCACACATTGCTTACCTCATACCTAGCCCTCTTGGTACTGCCTAGCTCTCCTCTACTGTTCCCCAACTACTGATATCCATGGGAACCTCCAGTAGTGCTGACAACATGTATCTATCTAATGGGCATAGGAGCCAGCCCATCAACCCCGATTATTCCTGCACTGTGTCATATTATGCAGCCAGTGTCTGAAGGAATGACAAGTGGTTATCCTGTTCAGCTTCTGTTTCTACAGCACTTAAACCAATTCCATCTGCCCCCATGTCCACTGCTTCAGAATCCCCATGGGGAGGGGCTTCTTACTTGCTTGTTTGAATGTCTTCAGTAGTTCCAACAGCTCAGTGCAGTATTCCCTGATGAACTAGTCTGCTACCCCAGACCGTTCTTCAGGCCTCTGTCAGCATGCTTGACCTTGGAATTTACCTTTCTTTGTACTAAAGGTCGAACACAAGAGGTATTTTCAGGTATGTCTGGATTGCTTTCTTCCTCATCCCCACCAGACTCCTCCCATGGGTCCCAGGATTGGGGGCCCAGTATGGGCCCTGTCTTGTCGATCTGATTTGGGATTCCTTTTCCCCAGAACCTCCTAGGTGTAAAACAGACAGGCTAACACCACCTTCTTTCATTCTCTTTTATCCAATTTACAGGCAACTTCAGAGGAAAACGCCACAGGCTAGCCTCATATTCCTCTCCTCCTCTGCCTCCCTTACACCACCAATCTTCCTCTGGACTGCTGCCTCTGCCTGGGACAGATCTCTTATTACACATAGCAGCAGCCAGGCTGCCTCTGCAGTTGCTTGCTGATACATATTCCACCCGTGATCTACTCCCAGGGCTGTACTCAAAGCATCTCCAAACTCCTGTGATGGACACTCCCGTGAAGGAGGTGTACCACTCCATTCCACCTTCAAGAGGACTGCCATCCCTGAACACCCCAGAGACATCATTCACTTAAGAGAGCTCACCTGAGATACACATCTTCCTATCCACTTCCACAACCACCATCAGCCCATGGGGATAGCCCACCACATAAAAGTTTTCTCTGCCAACCTTCTCCCCTCCCCGAGCTTTGCTTCACTTGCTGAACTCCTTCCTTATATCAGGACATCACTTTTCCCAAATTCATCCTCAGTTATAACATAGCCTTCTGACTAAGCCAACTGTTGTTAAAATTCTTTTGGGGAGGGATCAGCGAAGTCTGCCCCCCCCCTTCCTTGGTCCCTAAGCCAAAACGAAGTTTGATTTTGACAAACTGCACTCTGGGAAACCAGTGAGTGTATTGGGCTTACTTACAGTGCAATGTGCATGAGTTTGTTTATAAAAGTATGGGTCCTTCCCTCCTAAATTTGCACTGGAAACCAGTGTCTGTATTGGTCTTACTTACAGTGCAATGTGTGTGAGTTTGTTTATGAAGTGTGGGTCCTCCCCTCCTAAACTTGCACTGGAAAGTCTTCATCCCAGGATATATGGTGACTTCTCTATAGCTGCACAAAATGTGGAGAGCTCCCCTCTTCTTCCTCACTTTCTACTCAATCAGCCCCTCCCCCCAGTGCAACTAGGGCCCACTGGTCAGTTGGGAGGTATGGCTGAGTCTCACTGGTTCTCCTTTCTTGTGAAGCATAAAAGTCAAAGCTTAACTGTGATGTTCTTCGGCAAGCAGGGACAACCAAGCTCCCGAAGATGGCGTCTGTCCACAGTGTTTCTGCTGTGGTACAAAAATAGTGCAGTGTAGCAGACCACAATAAAACTTCTCTTAGGCTTTGATTTCCCTTGAACTAATATTTCAAAGCCTTTGGCTTGCTAGGAATTTCTTGGAAATACCCAGCATAATCTAAGAGTTATTTTATGCTCTACAAACTATAGTAGTTATCATCACTATTATAGCAATTGAATCCACAAATCATTTCATTTCACAATCTTGCCTTCCACAGGTCTTTCATCTAAAACTAAGTCATCTGCATACCATGGATTAATAGCAATCAGTTCTCCTTCATTTTTAAGATATTTAATTCTCATTCTCTCTCTCTCTCTCTCTCTCTCTCTCTCTCTCTCTCTCTCTCTCTCTCTCTCAGGTCAAGGGAGGGTGTTATATTCCATGGTGCTAGAGTTACAATTTGAGATGTTCAACATAGCCACTGGAACCAAATCCCAGACCTCTGAAAGAACATCAAGTACTCTTAGCCACAGGGCAAACCTTCTAGTCCAGTAAACACTTTTCTATAAGCAATTGATCACTATTACATTTAAGCTCCATAAGGTACCTTCCCCAAGGATCCCATGTTTGACATCTGTTTCTTGGACCAGCTCCAGCCCTAATTAAAACCAAAAGAGCATCTAAAGTTTTAGAACCTATAACAATATCTTGTGGGAGTAATTCACAAGCACTGTGCATTTATCAGCAACTCTGAGATAATAAAAGCAGACACAAGAGAGATACACTAGAGATTAGAACTTACAGAAGCTGCTATATATTATCAACTTTGTAGAAAACCAAAGTGATGAGACTGTATGATCAGACACCAGAAGACTCAGAGCCTCCCTCAAGAAGACGTCTATATAGTCCTGAACCTATGAGACAAATGGACGTGAAGCTTTTGGTAAAATTAGAGAACAGCATAAAGGAAAGCCGAAGCTGGATAGCTGAGGGGTGGAATGGAGGCAGCGACTCAAAACTGGTGCAGAAGGAAAATAGAAGAAATCTGCACTGCTTCTGTTGCCACTTGATCTCTCCACTAGTGTTGTCTCTGAAACGATCTGAAGTTTGTTAGCAGAAAAGCTAAAGAGTATACTTTGTAGATTCCTATTTATAACCAGGGAAGGGTAGGGTAGAACATGAAAAACAACCTCACATAAAGTAATATCATTTATAAAGATGTTGCTTTTTGTCTGTGTGTATACATTTCCTCTTTTTATTAGGAAGACTTTATATTTATCTCTCAAGTGAATATAAAAATTTAGCTTGAGTTTGTTAAGTACCAACTGTAGAAAGAATATTATTGTATCCTGTAGAAGTTATGCAAAAGAGTTGTACTGATAGTTTTGAAATAGTGAGTAGTAATATCACAGACAGTGTAAATAACTATGCTATATAAATTGTATATGTGTGCACTTACACATGTATGCACATGGGGAGGCCAAAGGTAGATGTCACGTATCTTTCTCTAGCACTGCCCACCTAATGTTTAAAAGAGGAGCTTTCCCACAGCAGGAGCCTGCTGATTCATCTATACCGGTTGACCAGTAAGCCTTTGGAATTCATTTGTTTTTCCCTCTCTCCAGTGTTGAGGTTTCCAGCACACACTGCTATACCTGGCTATTTACATGTTTTCAAACCCAGATTCTCATGCATCCACAGCCAACACCTTACCCACTAAGTCATCTCCTCATTTCTGCAATAGAGTTTTAGATGTTATTAAATGCTATGAAGGGAGGTCTTATTTAGCAGAGGCATAAAGACCATTGAAGCTGTTCGACACTCTTGATAGGAGCATTGAGGAGTTTTTTTCTGACAGGTTGATGAACATAAATCTGATAAATATGTGATATGAGGATTTCTTTCATATGTCAACATGGAAAGTGTCTTGGGATGGATTTAGCATTTAAAAATAGCAAACTCCTACGCCTATGTCTTGTAGTCTGCTGCCAACTTTTTCTTCTATCATCTTCAGAGTTTGGGGTTTCACGTTGAGGTCTTTAATCCATGTGGAGTTGACTTTTGTACAGGGTGAGAGGTAGGGGTTTAATTTCATTCTTCTACAAGTGGTGATCCAGTTTTGCCAACACCACTTGCTGAAGATGCTCTATTTCCTTTCTAATGTAAGTAGGTAAAATGAATATAAAATACATATGTTCATGGGAGAGTTAATAAATAAAAGCATAGACAAAGGTTCAACGTTAGAACTAAGAATGACCCTGTTATTAACAGATGCAAAGGCAAATATCTGTAAATTAGTAAATTTCAAAAAAGTGAATCACGTTTGAGTAAAACGTATCAGTATTGTTTCAACTCTCAAAATGAGTGTAAAACAATTAAATGAAGGGAAAGTTGTTCAAATGAAACATCAACAAATGTAACATTTCCTGTATTGAGTTTCACTTTATCGTTCCAGTTTCCAAGAAAATAATCATAACCCTAATGCCTTCATTCTCTGAAGAGCCTCTGTTCAGCATAAAGCCTACACTTTAAATTACATATGGAATATTTTAGACATTCCCCCATTGATCTAGCTACAATTGCTGCTGAGTGCCAGATCTACCATAAGGCGAAAACCAATATTGATACTCCAATATGGCACTATTACCTGGGTGACCAGCAGGCAACATGGTGGCAGGTTGACTACAGTGGACCACTTACATTTTGAAGGGGACAGTGTTTGTCCTTAACAGGAATTAGACACTTATTCTGGTTATAGACCTGCCTTTCCTGCACATAATGATTCTGCCAAAACTACCATCCAGGGACTTACAGAATGCTTATCCACTGTGTTTCCACTGTTCATATGTTCTTCACAGCGATGACTTCTGACCAGGAAGTCTCAAGCTGCACAGCAGCAAACTTTGGCTGACTTCTCCATGATCATGGAATCCCTGGGCTACCCCAGTATTCTCTGAAGCAACAGCTGGCTTGTTAGGAGATGAATGGCCTTTAAAGACACAGTTACATTGCTAAAGGTGAAAATTAAGTAAGCCACCTGAGGCTTGGGGGTGCCCAGGGGGGGTCCTCTGCAAATGCAGTATACACTTTTAATCAGAGTCCAGTATATGGTATTCTTTCTCCTATAGCGCAGGATTCATGGGTCCAGGAATCAAGGGGCGGAAGAGATGATGATTCTACTCACTATTACCCCTAGTGACACAGTAGGAAAGTTTTTGCTTTCTGTACTCTCAATTTTGTGTTCTGCTGCCTTAGAAGTTTGGGTTCAACAAAGGGTGATGCTTTCGCCAGGAGAAATAGAAAATATTCTACTGAGCTAGATGCCGAGATTTCACCCTGGCCACTTTGGGTGTCTAATGCCCTTAAGCCAACAGGCCAAGAAGGAAAGGGATAACAGTCTTAGGAGGAGTGATTGACCAGACCATCAGGGCAAATTTGGACTGCTTCTCCACAATGGGGATAAGGAATATTATGTCTGTAAGTCAGGAGATTCTGTAGGGCATATGTTGGTACTACCATGTCTTGTGATTAAGGTCAATTGGAAACTGCAACAACCCAATGCAGATAGGGCAAAAAATGGCCCAGACATTTCATGGATGAAGGGTCACTCCTCCAGGGAAAGAGCTAAGACTTGCAGAAGTGCTCACTGAGGACTGAGAAAATACAGAATGGGTAGGAGGAAGGAAGCCTATAAATATTTTACTGAGGCCACATGGACCAGTTGAAGCAACCGGATTGTAATTGACATGAATGCTTTTGTCCCATTTGGTTAAGAATATGCCAAACTCCTGAGCTCATTCTTGTCCGTCAGCACTTTACCAGCTGACTCATTTTCCCCATCTCTACATGAAGGGAACAGATTCTTTTGTGTGTACATATGAAGTGGTTCTACCACCATTTTCTTGAAAGTATTTTTCTTATTCTAAATTTTTATTTGATTTTTGTGCATTTTCATATATCTGATCAAATTTAGGTCCCCCTGCACCTCCTAACCCCTAGGCCACTTCAAACACACCATATCTCAGGTATTCCGTCATATGTTAAGGTCTATCAATTCAAGCATTTCTTTCCAGGGGTCCCTCAGGTGCAAGTTCGTTCACTGCAGTCTAGCCAGTCTATCTAGAGTCATTCCCTTAAAGAAAATCTACTTTCCTTCACCCACAGTAATCATTTGCTAAGAGTTCCTTGGCTAGTGTTGGGGCCTGCCTGCCCCCATTTCCCCCATTTCTTTATGGTTTTTGTGATTGACTCAGCATGGGTCTTGTGCATCCTGTCAGTTTTGCTGCAAGTTCATACGAGCAGGTTTCTTTTTTTTTTTTAATTTTAATTTTATTTGATGGTTTGTGCATTTCGTACATCATTTTCCATTCAGATCAGGCATATTTCCCTTCCCTCCCCCCACCCCCACCCATCCCAGATCATGTATTCTGCCATAACTGTTCTGGCATCTTTCAGGGGGTTTTTTTCTTCTTCATTTTTTTAGCTATAAGGTAATTCCAGAGTATAAGAATCCTTTGTGCAAAACCAATTTATAGACTGTTGTGCCCAAAACCCCATCAGTCCCACCATTCAGTGGGGGTGACAGGTTGTTTGTTCAATCAAGTTGATCAAATTGAGTGTCCAGACTACATCGCTGTAGTTTTCACCGTTCACCCCAATTCGCAGCCTTTACATCTACAACACACCCCCTCTTTCCGCAGATTGTTCCCTAGGCTTTAAAAAGGGGCACAGGTGGATAGAGATAGTAAAACAGTCCCCTCTCCTGGAGCTGTTGACTTGGATTCTGATCAATTCTGGCTGTTTCCTTTCATGTGCTGACAGTTTGTTCAGGAGTAAACCTTTCGATCCTAATAATGAAGCAAAAGCAATTAAACATATAGGTATCTAAACAGGTTTCAAGCGCCCAAAAGCCTCTGTTTCCTTATGCTTATACATTGACCCTGGATCTTACAATGATTTCGCCCCTCTTCACAATGGTCCCTGAGTTGTGGGTGGGTGAGGTTTAATTAAGGAGTCCTACCCAGGGACACACGCAGTCTCTTTATTCTCTAAAACTTAGCCAATTGTGACCATTCTGTATTTCATCACATCTATGGTTATGAGGAAACTTTGCTGCAGAGAGTTGAAGGATGTATTAATATTCTCTACCCCTCCCCCACTAGGCTCCCACGCAGATGTCACTTAGTGCTGGACATCTGTCAAACATATATTCTCTGTGTGTGACCAAATTTCCTGTAGTTGCTGCCAACTTTTTCTTTCTATCACCTTCAAGTTTCAGGTTTCATGGAGTCTTCGACTCCATTTGGAGTCTATTTTTGTACAAGGTGAGAGGTTAGGGGTAATTTTTTGACTCCCGGGAAAGCTTTTATAACACAGTAAGTACACATAGGGCAGATGAACATAATGAAGTTTCCATATAAACCCAAATTGGGTTAAACATCTGAGTTCAGTTTTGTACACAACCCAGGGTTCCCCAGTCCAGGTGAGAGGCTTGCTTACACAAACATGTTGGCAAATTAAAAGGAAAAGAGAAAAATAAATTCAGTCCATTTTTGCTGTGATCTCACAATTCAAACCCCTCTCCTCCTTGGCCCTTACAATCCTACACACCAACCTCTTCTGCCAGAGTCACTGGCTTGGAAAGGAGGGTGAAAGGAGAGTAAGAGATAAAAGATTGTAAGTTGTTTGTTGTTGGTTTGTTTGTTTTCTGAGGTGACACATCAAAACTCTTACGGATGTCCTAGTTCTGTTTTACAATGGATTGGTGGGTCATTTACCGGTGTCCTTTTTTTCACTTTTATCGTGCTTTTATTGAGTTTTGTGCATTTCAGACATCATTTTCAATTCAGTTTCATGCATATTTTCCTTTCCCTCACCCTGCCCCAGCTTCAGGTCAACATTCTGCCAAACTGTCCTAAATATTTACCTTTTTTATGCTTTAAGAATTCCATTTGCCTCCAATTAATTTATATTACTCCAAAATATGAGTGCAAACCTCTCTCTTCCTTACCTTCAATTCTCCTCTCTCTCTTTCTTCCCTCTTCTCCCTCCTCTCTCTCTCTTGCGTTTCACACCCTCTTCCATTTTCACTCCATGCTCTTTCACTTCTTCATCTTTATCTCTCCCCCCCCCCAGGGCGTTTGAAGCACATTTCTTCTTGAGAAGAAGAAGAAGAAGAAGAAGAAGAAGAAAAAAAGGAGTAAGAAAGAAAAGCAAAAGAAAAGAAAAGAAAGAAAAGAAAAACAGGCAAATATGGATACATATTTTTCTCCACCCATATACAATAATTATTTCCCACCCCATATACAGTAATTACAGAGTCTGAAAAAAGTGGTGGGTGGATTCTATCCTGTAGAGATTCACATTTATAACAACATAGTTACTTTTAGATAAACATAAATATAACAACAATGTTTCAGCGTACCTTTCATCTGGGGGGTTGGTGTTTGATCCACAAATGAGGGAAACCATTCTCTGTTTGCCTTCTGGACTGTGTTATTTCACTCGCATAATGGCTTCGAGCTCCCATCCATTACCTGCAAAGCTCATTAATGCCATCTTTCTTTGATCGCTGAAAGATTCTATTGTGTAGATGTACCATTTTTTGTCACCCACTCGTCTGTTGAGGGACATTGGATTGGTTCCAGCTCTTCATCTGTTGTGAAGAGAGCTTCAAATAACATAGTTAATGTGCATATATCTGCAATACGCATGAGTCTTGGTATATACCCAGGAGGTATGACTGGATCAGGTGGTAGGCTCATTCTGTGTCTTTAAGGGTCCTCCACATGCTTCATAGTGGTAAACAACGTTAACATTCCCACACCCACGACAAGGTGGATGTGTGTTCCCCTTTGCCCCACATCTTATCCGATCTGTGTCTTTTTTTCTTGATCTTAGTCAGTTCTTATTGGAGTGAGATGATATCTTAAGATGGTTTAAATTTGCCTTTTCCTAATTATTAATGATGTTGAACACTTTTTTTTATTAATATGCACATATTTACTTTTACTAAGTTCCTAAAACACCATGTTATCCTGTAGACAGGAGTCTTGGGCAAAACGGATTACTCTTAGAACTCAAGTCAATTATATGACCAACGAAATACACCCATGTCACTCTCCCGACCCCTCCCACCCCTCCCGAGTCACCATTTCAGACAGTTTTCTGATGCAATCTTTTCTGTTGTGGTTGTTTCTTTTAATTTGCATCCCTCCCACAAGGAAATATTTATAACTGGGTTATTGGTTACTAGCATCCCACGATATGAGAGATAACACCCCCCCCCCCCCCCCCCCCCCCCCCCCCCCCCCCCCCCCCCCCCCCCCCCCCCCCCCCCCCCCCCCCCCCCCCCTTTTGTCGTTTGTTTTTCTGGGAACTTCAGTTTACTCACTTAACATAATGTTTCTAGCTCCATCCATTTACACTGCAAAGTTCATGATGTGTCTTTCTGTTACCCTGCATAGAATTCCATTGTGTACAGTTACCACATTTTCTCTTATCCACTCGGCAGTTGAGGGGGCATTTGGGTGGATTCCAGTTTTTGCTATTGTGAACAGAGTTTGGCAAGAAATATAGCTGTGGAGGTATCTCTGCGGTAAGATGAGTTCTTGTGGGTATATACAGGAGTGGTATGACTGGGCAAATGCCAGGATCATTTTTGAGTCTTCTAAGTGTTCTCCACACTGTTTTCCATAGTGGCTCACAAAGGTTTACATTCCCACCAGCATGGATGAGTGTTCCCCTTTCCCCAACCCTCTCCAGCCACTTGGCGATCATTGTTTTCTTGATCCTAGCCAGTCCTTACCGGAGTTTGAGATTGTATCTTAGATCGGTTTTAATTTGCATTTCCTTAATTATTAGCGATTTTTAAAAAAATTTTAGCGATTTTTTAAATTTTAATTATTAGCGATATTTTGTAGATGTTTCTCAGCCCTCTCCAATTCCTCACTTGTGAAATCCCTCTTCATCTGTTTCTTTCATCTTTTGCGTGAGTCATTTGTTTTCTTTGTTTTTTTTTTGAGTAGTTTATATATTTCTTCAGCCCTTAATGTTCTATCAGATGTATCACTGAAAAAGATTTCCTCCCACTCTTGTTGGTTTTCTCTCAAATCCTTGCACAGAAGCTTCGGGAGTTTTATGAGGTTCCATTTGTTCAACTATTGCCCTTATATCCTGTGCAGCTGCGACTGATTTAGAAGCTTTTCCTATGCATTATGTCTTGTAGGTTGTTTTTCTTCTAACGCCTTCAGGTTTCAGGCTTCACGTTGATATCTTTCATCCACTTGGAGTTTATGGTGAAACAGGTTGAGAGGTTAGGGTTTAATTTTGTTTCTTCTACAAATGGGGGATCCAATTTGCCAGCACCATTTGACCTGAAGATGCTATCCTTCTCCATTGAGAATTTTCTTAGCCCCTTGTCAAATACGAGGTGGCTGAAATTGTAGAGCTCAAGTTTGGATCTCCAAATTTTCTTCCATTGGTCAAAGGGGCTGTTTTTTTGCCAATACCAGGCTGTCCTTATGACTATGGACCCTGTAATATATTTTTGAAGTCTGGTAGGGCAAACCCCCCGCCCCAGTATTGAATTTTTCACTCAGGGTTCCTTACCTATTCAGGGGTCCCTTGTTTTTTTCATATGAATTAAGGATTTTTTCCAAATATCCGTGAAAGAAGCTCCTGGGGATTGGGATTGAGATTGCATTGAAACTCTGATATTCAGTTTGGTTAAAATGACATTTTACATATATATAATCCCAGCAAGAGCATGGGAGGTCTTTCCATCTTTTTGAGGTGCATTTTAATCTTCCTTCTTCAGGTTTTAAAATTTTTTCTTTGTGAAGTTCTTTGGTATCTTTTATTAAGTTTGTTCCCAGGTATCTTATTGTATTTTTGAGGCTATTGTAAGTGGAAAGGTTTCTTATATTCCTTCTCCACTTGTTATTGTTGGGTAAAGAAAGGGTACTGAGACAAGCAAGACTCCACCGTCAATATTAGATACACCTCAACAGCCTGGAAGATACTGTGCAACAGTGGCAGCCAAGTGTCTATATCATATCCCAAATCTAATTTGCTGTTAGCTCTCTCCTTGGAGGAATAACTCACAGCTGATGCCCACAAGCTTGTGTCCTCGGGTTGGTTGGGCGATGTTGTGAGCCACAGTGAGAACTTGTCACCCTTTATAGAGAAACCACAGTTTGCGGATTAGCATGCCATCCAAGCAACTGTGTCTATGCTCACAGCTTAGCTTACGTAATAAGTGGTACTGCTTAAATGCCTGTACTTTTAATTGCTTGTGCTTTGTTATATGACTAAAAAGGGTATAACTGGGAAAGCTGTCAATCCATGAAGGAAACAACCTGAACAGACTGGAGTCCAAAATGACACACTCCAAAGAATTAGACTGTTTTTCTTCTCACCCACTTGTGCCCCATTCCCAAAAGCCTAGGGAACAAACTGCGGAAGAAGGCTGTAGATTGAAGGGCTGTGGAGAATAGGGGAATCACGAATACAGGAATATTAGTCTGGACTCCTGATTGTTCAACATGTCTGTGCATACAAGCTTCCCCAACTGGCTATGGTAACCTTGGGTTGTTCAAAAATTGAACATAGATACTTGCAAAATAAACCAATTACCTAATTGTATGACATAATGAATTGACGTCAATGCTATCGGTGCAAATAACTGTGTCATTGTATTGTAGATCCCTTAAAAAAACTAAATTTAATTTAAAAAAAAGAAAGGGTACTGATTTTTCTAGTTAATTTTTCTATCTGACACTTTACTAAAACTCTTAATTTTTTTTTTTTTTTTTTTTTTTTCTTTTTTTGGCATTCCTTAGGTAAACTATAATATCTTCTTGCAAAAAAGGATAGCTTAATTCTTCTGATAGTACTCCTTTTAATTTCCTTTCTCTTATCTTAGTGCCCTTGCAAGTGTTTCAAGTACTATGTTTGAAGAGGAGTGGCTATAAGGAGCATTTCTTGCCGGGTTCCTGTCTTTAAGGGAATGCTTCTTCTACCAAATGGTGATCCAGTTTTTTCCACCATTTGCTGAAGATGCTGTCTTTCTCCATGTGGTTTCTGTGGCCCCTTGTCAAATATGGTGGCTGAAAGTTATATGGTCACGTTGGATACTTCATTTGTTCCATTGGTCAGGACTGCTTTGTGCCAGTACCAGGCTGTTTTATGAATATTATACCCTGTAATATTTTTAAGTCTTGTAAGGATATCCCCTTTTAGCCTTTTACTCAGGGTTGCTTTCGTATTTGGGTCTTTTGTTTTTTCCAATGAATTTTAAGGATTTTTTTTTTTTTTTTTTTACTTCACTTAGCATAATGGGATTGCATTGAATCTGTATATCAATTTTGGTAGAATGGACAGTTTAATATATTTCTTTTTCCAATCCATGAGCTGGAGGTCTTTCCATCTCTGATGTCTTCTTCAATTCCTTCTTAAGGGTTTAAATGTTGGTAGAGATCTTTGGTGCCTTTGTGTTAAGTTTGCCTCCTAGGTATTTATTGTGTTTTTTAGTTATAGTTAGTGGGAAAGTGTCTCTTTGATCTTTCTCCATGTTGCTTGTTGTTGCATGTAAATAAGAGGCCATGCGGTTTTTTAGAGTTTAATTTGTATCCTTGCCACTTTATACTGAAGCTTTAATCAGTTCTAGGATTGTCTGTGGAGTTTTTTGGCACTCCCTTAGGTAAACTATCATAATCATCTAGCAAAAGAAACTTAACTTCCCCCTTTTTCCAATTATACTCTATTTCCCTTTCTACTTGTATTGCCACTGAGCAAGTGTTTTCAAGCATCTATATTGAAGAGAGTTGGTGATAGTAGTCAGCCTTGACAGGTTCCTCCTTTAAGAGGACATGCTTTAACGTTTTCCCCATTTAGGATATGATCTGGCTGTGGGTTTCTGTACAGCAGCCTTATTACATTGAGGATATGATCCTCCCATCCAATTCCATCTAGGACAAGTAGGCATGAAGGTATGCTGAATTTTGTCAAAGGTTTTTCTCTGTCAATTGAGATGATCCATGTGGTTTATGTCTTTCAATCCATTTATGTGTGTAATTTGTTGATTTATGAATGTGGCTATCCCTGCATCTCTGTATGATCCAACTTTGGTCATGATGGATGATCTTTTTTGATGTGGGGTCTGTTTGCAGTTTGCAAGTGATTTTGTTGAAAATTTTGCATTCTGTGGGTTCATTAATGAGATGGGTCTATAAGTTTCATTTATTGTTTTGTATTGTGCATGAGTTTGGAATTAGTGTGATGCTGCTTCATAGAAGGAATTGGGAGATTTCCTTCTTGCTTGTATCCTTTTTTATGTTTAAAATTATTTTATTATTTATTTTAAACAATAAGTTAATAATTTATGAGTACAGCATCCTCATGTAACAACCCAATTTGCAAGCAGTTGTGCCCAAAACCCCACATAGCCTAAGGGTCCCACCATCCAGCTGGGGGTTCTTGATGTTCAATCAAGTTGATCAAATAAGTGTCCAGTCTATATTGCTGTAGTTTCACAATTTCACCCCAATCGCAGCCCTTACATTCTCCTATGCCCCCTCTTCCGCAGATGTTCCCTAGGCTTAAAAAAGGGGCACAGTGGATGAGAAGCAAAACAGTCTAAAAAGTCATGCTTTTTTTTTTTTTGACTCTGGTCAATTCTGGCTGTTCCGTTCATGGGCTGACAGGGTGGCCCAGGAATAACCTTTCAGTCCTACTAATGAAGCCCAAGACATAGATATACAGGTATTTAAACAATACTAACTGTTATGGCAGGTTACTTTGGTGATAGACTCAGATATTTGGATGGTATCCTTCTGAACAGTTTTAGTAATAATAGTTTTAAGTCCTTTTTAAATGTTTATAGAATTCTGCCCTGAAACCATCAGGGCGTGGGCTGTTTTTAGTTGGAAGGTTTCTCATTACATTTTCAAATATCCTTCATATATTATGGGTCTGGTTTAAGCTGTCAATCTCTTCTTGGGTTAAGCTTTGGGGATTCTAGGATTTCAAATATTCATCCATGTTCTCTAGGTTTTCAAATTTAGTAGGTATAGGTTTTTGAAGTGTTGTCTTACAATTGTCTGGATCTTTACTTCGTTGTGATGTTTTCCCTTTTCATCAGGAATAACATGGTGATTTGCGAGTTTCTCTTTGTTTTTGTTTAAAACTGGGCACAGGTGTCTATCTATCTTTATCCTTTCAAGGAACCAAACTTTGGATTCATTGAATTTTTACTTGTTTTCTTTGTTTCTATTTCATATTTCTGCTTCTAATTTTGTTATTCTTCCTGGTCTGTTGGATTTAGGTCATTTGTTGTTGTTTCTCAAGTGTTTTGAGCTGCAATGTCAGTTCATTTATTTGTCCTCTCTGCTTTTTTAATGCTTGATTCACTGGTCGGATTCCTGTTTCATTTCTGTGTGGGATTTTTCAGTGTTTCTACATCATTACTGAGTTTGTCATTTTTTCCCTTCATTTTATTGAGTATGTGTATTATTGCTTCTTTTGAGAATCTGTGTCCTGGTTTATCTCCAGGGAGAACGCATTGTTGGAGTCTTCTATAAGACAGATTTTGGTGGGGTGACATTTTCCTTTCCCCATGTTAGTATGGTTTTCCTTGCTGCTCTGGCATGTGGGTTTGATTTTTTTATAGTCTGATATGAAATTCAAGTACTTCTTCCTTTGGTTGAAGCCCTGTTCCTGTAGGGTGGAAGGTTTGCTGTCTCTTCTGTTACTTTGTGCTCTGAATCACCTTCTCTGTTCCCACCAGGAAGGCTGCAAGGGGGTTGGGCAGCACTGGCTTTTTCCCATCCAAGCCTCCAATCCTGTTGCTGTCAAGGTGACCTTAGGGCCTTACCTGATCCATTCTGGAAGTTTGAGTCAATCTCCAGAGGGGGGGGGGGGGGGGGGGGGACCCTGCCACGCTGACTTGCAATAGGGCTTTCAGATAATCATGCGCACTCAGACACTGGAAGTGACTGGGTTTGGATATTCCTAGAACCTACCCTACACTGGAAGTGATTGGGGTGGGATGGTCCTGGAACCTTGCGGGCTAGAAAGAACAGGTCTCCATGCGTCCTGGAACCCTGTGCTGGATGCTCTGGGTCCGAGAAGCTCTTGGAACCCAGCTGCTGAGAGGCCTGCACTGTCACTCTCCATGTGCTGGAAGTATACTGGACTGGTGGTCCGGGGACCCTGGGCTGGGAGCCCAACAGAGCTTCCTACGGTCTTTGAAACTGCCCTGGAGGTTGCGGGGCCAGAAAGGTGGTGAACCTGCCCTGTATGCTGTTAGTACTGGCCTGCGTATGATCCAGCATCCTGGGCTTTGAAAGCAAAACAAGCTGTGGATTGTTCTGGAATCCTGTGCCTGAGGAGCTGGGGTTGGAAGGTCCTGCAACCACTCTCCCTGCACTGGAAGCAAGAGGGCTAGGATGGGTCCTGGATCCTGCAGCCAGCAAGTTGACTAAGATGTTGGTATTGGAAGGCCTGGGCTTGGAAGCTGTGGGAGGCTGGATGGTCCTGGAACTTGCCTGCTGAGAAGCCTGCCTGTCACTCACCCTGTGCTTGAAGCGACTTGGATGGGATGGTTCTGGGATGCTGGGCTCGAAGCAACAAATCTCCTATGGTCTTGGTATCCTGCCCCAGAGTCGCTGGGGCCTGAAAAGTCCTGGAACTGCTTTCTGAGAGGCCTGCCCTCTCACTCTCCCCATGCTGTAAGTGACGGTGGTAGGATTGTCTCAGAACCCTGGGCTGGAGGCAATGAAACCCTGACCTGTCACTCACCCTGTTCTGGAAGCAATGAGGCTGGAAGCAATCGAGCTCCAATGGTCTTGAACCCTGCACTAGACCTCCTGGGGTCAGGAAGATCCTGGAACCCGCCCTTCACTGGAAGCAACTGTGCTGGGATGGTCCTGGGATCTTGGGTTGGAAGCAAACAGAGCTCTCCATCAACTTCCCCATGGAAAATATTGAGAATGACGAAGAGATGGAAAGCATGTCTGGCAGAATGCATGAGCTCTGGCGGGGTGGGGGAATGAGCGGGAACATGGGTCTAGATTTGTTAAAAATAAATAAATAAATAAATTTATGTGAAAAAAAAATAGCAAACTCCGAGTAAGGAATTTTGGACTTCATAATGTTAGTGGGCCCTACGTAATAACTATAGATTATTCTCTAGAAGAATCATTTTTTTTTTGGTCTTTTCAAGACAGAGTCTCCCTGTAGCCCCAGCTGTCCTGGAACTCACTTTGTAGACCAGGCTGGCCTTGAACTCACAAAGATCTGCCTGCCTCTGCCTCCCAAGTGCTAGGATTAAAGGCATGCACCACCACTCCCAGCTAGAAGAATCTTTTCAAACTGAGATTGTACCACCAGTAAGCACTGCTGGGCAATATGCAGATTCAAGACTTCTTATTCATGGCCATATGAGTCAGTTTCTTCTAATAAACACTCTCTGAATTCTTTCTGTCTCTCTGTCTCTTTTCTCTCTCTGTCTCTCTCTCTTTGTCTCTCCTCTCTGTGTCTCTCTGTTTCACTTTGTCTCTCACTTCTGACTGCCTCCTCTCTTTCTCTCTCTGTTTCTCTCTGGGTCTCTTTCTCTCTGTCTCTCTCTCTCTCTCCTTTCCTCAGAGAGTGTGTACATGTACATACCATTGCTTGTTTCTCTGAATAACCATGGCACAGTAAGTGATGCTGCAAAGCTTCATAAAATAAATTTCTAGAGATAAATCATAGCAAGAATGAGCAAGCTTGCTAGGCTGAAGCAACCTCAAATGGACAGAATGGTGTAAGAGCAAGCAATAGAACAGAGAGCTAGAGAGATCTAGAGGGGTTCTACTGCAGAGCATCTGAGGTCATGGAAGGAATTAAGCATTTTATTACTAGTTCAATGAGAACTCAAAGTGGATAGATATTTCACCTTAAGAATGGCTGTAGAGGGCAAAGGACAATGTGATCTGCCCTACCAGGGGAAGTTGGTCCTGTGAATTTGGCTAAGCAAGAATCTTTCTACAGTTTCAGGCCATATTCCTACCCAAGGCAGCCTCGTATCTCCATACAGAAGGAAGGGTGTATGTGTCAATTTATTGGTTCAAACATTTCACTGTACTGAACATGTCTCACTCCTTAATGGCCCAGCGTCCATGTTCCACTTTCTGACTTCATGACTGTGTTCATGCAGGCACCTGGGGGAACTAAACAACAAAAAGGACTTACTTTGCTTCACCCTACAAGTTTCATAGATGTGAAATACATTTAGTTTTAAAGGAAATTCAGTCTTGTTTTCTGTTACTTGTATTCAAATTCACCCTGAAAATTATATGTGTGTGCATGCATGGGTGCATATGTGTGTTTGCTTGTGTGTGTGTGTGTGTGTGTGTGTGTGTGTGTATCTGTGTCTGTGTATGTATGTTTGTATGTATGGTTTTATATATATATATATATATATATATTATAAACTTTACTATTAAAATGCAAGAGCTAGTGATGATATATAGATGAAGACATGGTAATAATTCTTAAAAGAAGCATTGCCTAAGATAAAGCAAACGAAATAGTAATTTGCAAGGAGAAAGATGATAGGCAGTCTAGCTGGTACTGGGAATACCTTGGTTCCCTTATACAGGGTGAAGTCCTATATGGAGAGAGACAGTAATTGCAACTCAGTTCCGAAAGGGCTCTACCTTGGTTAGTCCTGGGACTTTGAAGAGAATGAGTTTATAAGGCACTAGCTAACATCATCTAAGATGACATCATCCTGTAAGGAGCAGAAAACTAGAAAAGTGGGAGCACTGAGAACCATACAGTGACGTTATATAACATGGAATGTAGAAGACAAACTCAGTTCCCAGAAACTGGTGGGTCAACCACATTGGTAGTTATTAGACTAAAATGGTCAGACATGAGAGGAAAACATAGGATCCAAACCTTTCAGAAATGGATTTGATAAAGCTACAAATGCATAAGATTACAGATGGGAGCTAGCAATGGACACCTAGGCACGGTGTTGGAGAAACAAAGTGTTGGTGGTTGTAGTACAGGGAGAGCGCATGTCTCATTTAAAGGAGCAGCTGCTCTTAGCTGTACCAGCCCTTTCTGTGCAGGACTTAGAGTTTCTGATTTGTGGCACACATTGGAACTCCAGACTTTGGTAAGAAACCTCATTATTTTAAAATTCTGACAGCTATTTCAAATTTAAAACATTGCTTAGACACACAAGGCTGTGCACCAACAAAAGTCCTGTTTGTTCCGGTAAGTTCCAACATCATCTGTTCTGATCTGCCTTGGGGAAATTCTTTTAGGAAGTAGTATTTTTTGTAGTAAACAGAACATTTTCTGAAGCTCATCA
Organism: Rhizomys pruinosus; assembly: GCA_009823505.1. Lineage (NCBI taxonomy): Eukaryota > Metazoa > Chordata > Mammalia > Rodentia > Spalacidae > Rhizomys > Rhizomys pruinosus. The sequence continues at coordinate 367,082 of VZQC01012096.1, forward strand.
GTTCTTGCAGTTTTACTGACTTCTTTTTCAGTTGATACTAGACTTTGAACAGAAATTTCTTTAATAAATCTGTAATAAATCTGAGTTAGTATTATAAAATTCTATTTCCTTTCTAATATAAGTAGGTAAAATGAATATAAAATACATATGTTCATGGGAGAGTTAATAAATAAAAGCATAGACAAAGGTTCAACGTTAGAACTAAGAATGACCCTGTTATTAACAGATGCAAAGGCAAATATCTGTAAATTAGTAAATTTCAAAAAAGTGAATCACGTTTGAGTAAAACGTATCAGTATTGTTTCAACTCTCAAAATGAGTGTAAAACAATTAAATGAAGGGAAAGTTGTTCAAATGAAACATCAACAAATGTAACATTTCCTGTATTGAGTTTCACTTTATCGTTCCAGTTTCCAAGAAAATAATCATAACCCTAATGCCTTCATTCTCTGAAGAGCCTCTGTTCAGCATAAAGCCTACACTTTAAATTACATATGGAATATTTTAGACATTCCCCCATTGATCTAGCTACAATTGCTGCTGAGTGCCAGATCGGCCAATGGCAGAAACCAATATTGATACTCCAATATGGCACTATTACCTGGGTGACCAGCAGGCAACATGGTGGCAGGTTGACTACACTGGACCACTTACATTTTGAAGGGGACAGTGTTTTGTCCTTACAGGAATAGACACTTATTCTGGTTATGGATTTGCCTTCCCTGCACATAATGCTTCTGACAAAACTACCATCCAGGGACTTACAGAATGCCTTATCCACTGTTTTTCCACTGTCATAGTGTTCTTCACAGCATGACTTCTGACCAGGAAGCTCAGCTCACAGCCAGCAAACTTTGGCTGTATCCCATGATCATGGAATCCACTGGGCTTACCCCAGTATCCTGAAGCAGCTGGCTTGTTAGGAAGATGGAATGGCCTCTTAAAGACACAGTTACATTGCTAATTAGGTGAAAATTAATTAGCCCCTGGAGGGCTGGGGCAGGGTCCTCCAGAAGGCAGTATACACTTTTAATCAGAGTCCAGTATATGGTATTCTTTCTCCTATAGCCAGGATTCATGGGTCCAGGAATCAAGGGGCGGAAGAGATGATGATTCTACTCACTATTACCCCTAGTGACACAGTAGGAAAGTTTTTACTTTCTGTACTCTCAATTTTGTGTTCTGCTGCCTTAGAAGTTTGGGTTCAACAAAGGGTGATGCTTTCGCCAGGAGAAATAGAAAATATTCTACTGAGCTAGATGCCGAGATTTCACCCTGGCCACTTTGGGTGTCTAATGCCCTTAAGCCAACAGGCTAAGAAAGGGATAACAGTCTTAGGAGGAGTGATTGACCAGACCATCAGGGCAAATTTGGACTGCTTCTCCACAATGGGGATAAGGAATATTATGTCTGTAAGTCAGGAGATTCTGTAGGGCATCTTCTGGTGCTACCATGTCCTGTGATTAAGTTCAATGGGAAACTGCAACAACCCAATGCAGATAGGGCAAAAAATGGCCCAGACATTTCATGGATGAAGGGTCACTCCTCCAGGGAAAGAGCTAAGACTTGCAGAAGTGCTCACTGAGGACTGAGAAAATACAGAATGGGTAGTAGAGGAAGGAAGCTATAAATATTTACTGAGGCCACATGACCAGTTGAAGCAACCTGGATTGTAATTGACATGAATGCTTTTGTCCCATTTGGTTAAGAATATGCCAAACTCCTGAGCTCATTCTTGTCCGTCAGCACTTTACCAGCTGACTCATTTTCCCCATCTCTACATGAAGGGAACAGATTCTTTTGTGTGTACATATGAAGTGGTTCTACCACCATTTCTTGAAAAGTTATTTTTCTTATTTTCTAAATTTTTATTGATTTTTTGTGCATTTCATATATCTTGATCAAATTTAGGTCCCCCTGCACCTCCTAACCCCTAGGCCACTTCAAACACACCATATCTCAGGTATTCCGTCATATGTTAAGGTCTATCAATTCAAGCATTTCTTTCCAGGGGTCCCTCAGGTGCAAGTTCGTTCACTGCAGTCTAGCCAGTCTATCTAGAGTCATTCCCTTATAGAAGATCTACTCTCCCTCACCCACAGTAATCATTTGCTAAGAGTTCCTTGGCTAGTGTTGGGGCCTGCTGCCCATTTCTCCCATTCTTTACTTGGTTTTTGTCTGATTGACTCAGCATGGGTCTTGTGCATCCTGTCAGTTTTGCTGCAAGTTCATACGAGCAGGTTTTCTTTTTTTTTTTTTTTAATTTTAATTTTTATTGATGGTTTGTGCATTTCGTACATCATTTTCCATTCAGATCAGGCATATTTCCCTTCCCTCCCCCCAACCCCCACCCATCCCAGATCATGTATTCTGCCATAACTGTTCTGGCATCTTTCAGGGGGTTTTTTTTTCTTCATTTTTTAGCTATAAGGATAATCCATGAGTATAAGATCCTTTGTGCAAAACCAATTTATAGACTGTTGTGCCCAAAACCCCACAGTCCCACCATTCAGTGGGGGTGACAGGTTGTTTGTTCAATCAAGTTGATCAAATTGAGTGTCCAGACTACATCGCTGTATGTTTCATCACCGTTCACCCCAATCGCAGCCTTTACATCTACAACACACCCCCTCTTCCGCAGATTGTTCCCTAGGCTTAGAAAAGGGGCACAGATGGATGAGAAGTAAAACTGTCCTCTCTCTCTGGAGCTGTTGACTTGGATTCTGATCAATTCTGGCTGTTTCCTTTCATGGGCTGACAGTTTGTTCAGGAGTAACCTTTCGATCCTAATAATGAAGCAAAAGCAATTAGATATATAGGTATTTAAGCAGGTTTTCAATGGCCCAAAAGCCTCTGTTTCCTTATGCTTATACATTGACCCTGGATCTTACAATGATTCTGCCCCCTCTTTCACAATGGTCCCTGAGGTTTGTGGGCTTAGGTTTATTATAGGAGTCCTACCCAGGGACACACCGCAGTCTCTTATTCTCTAAAACTTAGCCAATTGTGACCATCTGTATTCATCACATTCTATTGTATGAGGAAACTTTGCTGAAGAGAGTTGAAGGATGTATTAGTATTCCTACTACCCTCCCTCCACTATGCTCCACTGCAGATGTGTCACTTAGTGCTGGACATCTGTCAAACATATATTCTCTGTGTGTGACCAACTGTGTCTTGTAGGTTGCTGCCAACATTTTCTTCTATCACCTTCAGAGTTTCAGGTTTCACATGAGGTCTTCGATCCATTTGGAGTCTATTTTTGTACAGGGTGAGAGGTAGGGGTTTAATTTTTTTGACTCCCTGAAAGCTTTTATAACACCAGTAAGTACACATAGGCAATGAACATAAGAAGTGTCCATATAAACCCAATTGGTTAACATCTGAGTTCAGTTTTTGTACAACCCAGGGTTCCCCAGTCCAGGTGAAGAGGTTTGCTTACACAAACATGTTGATCAAATAAAAGGAAAAGAAAAAGAAATTCAGTCCATTTTGCTGTAATCTCACACCTCATCCTTCCTCCTTGGCCCTTACAATCTTATGCACCAACCTCTTCTGCCAGAGTCACTGAACTTTGGAAAGGAGGGTGAAAGAGAGTAAGAGATAGAAGATTTAAGTTGTTTGTTTGTTTGTTTGTTTGTTTTCTGAGGTGACACATCAAACTCTTACGGATGTCCTAGTTCTGTTTTACAATGGATTGGTGGGTCATTTACCGGTGTCCTTTTTTTCACTTTTATCGTGCTTTTATTGATGTTTTGTGCATTTCAGACATCATTTTTCAATTCAGTTCATGCATATTTTCCTTTCCCTTCACCCTGCCCCAGCTCAGGTCACACATTCTGCCATAACTGTCCTAAATATTTTACTTTTTTATGCTTAAGAATTCACATTTTCCTCCATTAATTTTATATTACTCCAAAATATGAGTGCAAACCTCTCTCTTCCTTACCCCTTCAATTCTCTCTCTCTCT
>VZQC01012096.1:376279-391591 GCA_009823505.1 Rhizomys pruinosus
TAATAAGTGGTACTGCTTAAATGCCTGTACATCCAATAGCTTGTGCTTTGTTAATATGACTAAAAAGGGTATCACTGGGAAAGCTGTCAATCCATGAAAGGAAACAACCTGAACAGACTGGAGTCCAAAATGACAACTCCAAAGAAATTAGACTGTTTTCTTCTCACCCACTTGTGCCCCATTCCCAAAGCCTAGGGAACAAACTGCGGAAGAGGAGGCGTGGTAGATTGTAAGGGCTGTGGAGAGATAGGGGTGAATCACGAGACTACAGGAATATAGTCTGGACTCCTGATTGGTCAACATGTCTGTGCATACAAGCTTCTCCAACTGGTCTATGGTAACCTTGGGTTGTTCAAAATTTGGACATAGATACCTGCAAAATGCACCAATTACCTGATTGTATGACATAATGAATGACGTCAATGCTATCTGCAAATAACTGTGTCATTGTATTGTAGAATCCCTTAAAAAATAAATTAATTTAAAAAAAAAGAAAGGGTACTGATTTTTCTAGGTTAATTTTCTATCTTGACACTTTACTAAAACTCTTAATCATTTCTAGAGGTTTTCTGGTGGAGATTTTAGCATCCTTTAGGTAAACTATAATATCTTCTGCAAAAAGGGATAGCTTAACTTCTTTTCTGATTAGTACTCCTTTAATTTCCTTCTCTTATCTTATTGCCCTAGCAAGTGTTTCAAGTACTATGTTGAAGAGGAGTGGTGATAAGGAGCATTCTTGCCGGGTTCCTGTCTTTAAGGGAAATGGTTCTTCTACAAATGGTGATCCAGTTTTTCCACCTCCATTCCTCCATTGAGTCCTTTTGGCCCCTTTGTTAAATATATAGTGGCTGAAATTATGTGCTCACGTTTGGAACTTCAATTTTTCCATTGGTCTATGGACCTGCCTTTGTGCCAGTACCAGGCTGTTTTTATGATTATAACCCTGTAATATATTTTGAAGTCTTGTACAGTGATTATCCCCTTATTACACTTTTGGCTCAGGGTTGCTTTCAGTATTTGTGGTCTTTTGTTTTTCCATATGAATTTAAGGATTTTTTCCAGGTTTGTAAAGAAACTCTTGGGATTATAATTGGGATTGCATTGAATCTGTATATCAATTTTGGTAGAATGGACATTTTTAATATATTTCTTTTTCCAATCCATGAGCATGGGAGGTCTTTCCATCTTCTGATGTCTTCTTCAATCTCCTTCTTAAGGGTTTAAATTTTTGTTGTAGAGATCTTTGGTGCCTTTGGTTAAGTTTGCTCCTAGGTATTTTATTGTGTTTTGTGGTTATCGTTAGTGGGAAAGTTTCCTTGTATTCTTTCTCCAGTTTCTTGTTGTTGGCATAAATAAAGGCTAATGACTTTTCTAGGTTAACTTTGTATCTTGCCACTTTACTGAATGTCTTAATCATTTCTAGGAGTTTTCTCATAGAGTTTTTGGCATCCCTTAGGTAAACTATCATATCATGTGCAAAGAGGGATACTTCAACTTCCTTTTTTCCAATTAGTACTCCTTTAATTTCCCTTTCTTACTTTATTGCCCTGGCAAGTGTTTCAAGCCCTATATTGAAGAAGAGTGGTGATAGTAGACAGCCTTGCCAGGTTCCTGCCTTTAAGGGGACTGCTTCTAACTTTTCTCCATTTAGGATGATGTTGGTTGGGGGTTTGTTGTATATGGCTTTCATTACATTGAAGAATATACCCTCCAGTCCAATTCCATCTAGGACAGTAGGCATGAAGGAATGCTGAATTTTGTCAAAGGGTTTTTCTCTGTCAATTGAGATGATCATGTGGTTTATGTCTTTCAGTCCATTTATGTGTTTTATATTTGTTGATTTATGAATGTTGAGCTATCCCTGCATCTCTGGTATGAATCCAACTTGGTCATGATGGATGATCTTTTTGATGTGGGTCTGTTTGCAGTTTGCAAGTATTTTGTTGAGAATTTTTGCACCTGTGTTCATTAATGAGATGGGTCTATAGTTTTCTTTATTGCTTGTATTGTTGCATGGTTTTGGAATTAGAGTGATGCTGGCTTCATAGAAGGAATTTGGGAGATTTCCTTCTGCTTGTATCCTTTTTTATGTTTAAAATTATTTTATTATTTTTATTTTTAAACAATAAGTAATAATTTATGAGTACAAGCATCCTTCATGTAAAACCAATTTGCAAGCAGTTGTGCCCAAACCCACATAGCCTAAGGGTCCCACCATCCAGCTGGGGGTCTTGTATGTTCAATCAAGTTGATCAAATAAGTGTCCAGTCTATATTGCTGTAGTTTCACCATTCACCCAAATTCCAGCCCTTACATTCTACCATGCCCCCTCTTCCGCAGATTGTTCCCTAGGCTTAAAAAAGGGGCACAGGTGGATGAGAAGCAAAACAGTCTAGTTTCCCTGGAACTGTCGTTTTGGACTCTGGTCAATTCTGGCTGTTTCCTTTCATGGGCTGACAGTTTGTCCAGGAATAACCTTTCAGTCCTACTAATGAAGCACAGACATTTAGATATACAGGTATTTAAACAATACTAACTGTTATGGTAAGTTACTTTGGTATAGACACAGATATTTGGATGGTATCCTTCTGAACAGTTTTAGTAATAATAGTTGTAAGTCCTTTTTAAATGTTTTATAGAATTCTGCCCTGAAACCATCAGGGCGTGGGCTGTTTTTAGTTGGGAAGTTTACTATTATATTTTCAAATTCCTCATATATTATGGGTCTGTTTAAGCTGTCAATCTCTTCTTGGTTAAGCTTTGGTGAATTCTAGGATTTCAAATATTCATCCATTTCTCTTAGGTTTTCAAATTTAGTAGAGTATAGGTTTTTGAAGTGTTGTCTTACAATTGTCTGGATCTTTTCTCTGTCTGTTGTGATGTTTCCCTTTTCATCAGGAATACTATTGATTTGGAGTTTCTCTTTTGTTCTTTTGTTTAACTGGGCTAGGGTGTCTATCTATCTTTATCCTTTCAAAGAACCAGCTTTTGGTTGCATTGATTCTTTGTATTGTTTTCTTGGTTTCTATTTCATTGATTTCTGCTCTAATTTTTGTTATTTCTTCCTGTCTGTTGGATTTAGGGTTCATTTGTTGTTGTTTCTCAAGTGTTTTTAGCTGCAATGTTAGTTCATTTATTTGTCCTCTCTGCTTTTTTAATGCTTGATTCACTGGTCGGATTCCTGTTTCATTTCTGTGTGGGATCTTTTCAGTGTTTCTACATCATTACTGAGTTTGTCATTTTTTCCCTTCATTTATTTGAGTATGTGTATTATTATTCTTTTGAGATCTGTGTCCTGGTTTATCTCCAGGGAGAACGCATTGTTGGTGTCTTCTATAGGGCTGCTAGATTTTGTTGGGGTTTACTATTTTCCTTTCCCATGTTGTTGGTTTTCCTTTGTGCTCTTGGCATGTGGGTTTGATTTTTTTATAGTCTGATATGAAATTCAAGTACTTCTTCCTTTGGTTGAAGCCCTGTTCCTGTAGGGTGGAAGGTTTGCTGTCTCTTCTGTTACGTTGTGCTCTGATTCACCTTCTCTGTTCCCACCAGGAAGGCTGCAAGGGGGTTGGGCAGCACTGGCTTTTTCCCATCCAAGCCTCCAATCCTGTTGCTGTCAAGGTGACCTTAGGGCCTTACCTGATCCATTCTGGAAGTTTGAGCATCTCCAGAGACCCTGCACCTGATGCAATAGGGCTCAGATAATCATGGCACTCAGCACTGGAAGTGACTGGGTTTGGATATTCCTAGAACCTACCCTACACTGGAAGTGATTGGGGTGGGATGGTCCTGGAACCCTGGGCTGAAAGTAACAGGTCTCCCATGGTCCTGGAACCCTGTGCTGGATGCTCTGGGTCCGAGAAGCTCTTGGAACCCAGCTGCTGAGAGGCCCGCACTGTCACTCTCCCTGTGCTGGAAGTAACTGACTGGGATGGTCCTGGGACCCTGGGCTGGGAGCAACAGAGCTCCTATGGTCTTTGAAACTTGCCCTGGAGGTGCTGGGGCCAGAAAGGTGGTGGAACCTGCCCTGTGCTCTTAGTGACTGGCCTGCGATGATTCAGGCATCCTGGGCTTGAAACAACAAAGCTGTGATGGTCTTGGAATCCTGTGCCTGAGGAGCTGGGGTTGGAAGGTCCTGCAACCACTCTCCCTGCACTGGAAGCAGAGGTGCTAGGATGGTCCTGGATCCCTGCACCAGAAGTGACTAAGATTGGTTGGTATTGGAAGCCTGGGCTGGAAGCTGTGGAGCTGGGATGCTCCTGGAACCTGCCTGCTGAGACGCCTGCCTGTCACTCACCCTGTGCTTGAAGCGACTTGGATGGGATGGTTCTGGGATGCTGGGCTCGAAGCAACAAATCTCCTATGGTCTTGGTATCCTGCCCCAGAGTCGCTGGGGCCTGAAAAGTCCTGGAACTGCTTTCTGAGAGGCCTGCCCTCTCACTCTCCCCATGCTGTAAGTGACGGTGGTAGGATTGTCTTGGAACCCTGGGCCAAAAGTGACTGTGCTCAGATGGGCTCAGAACCCTGGGCTGGAGGCAATGGAAACCTGACCTGTCACTCACCCTGTTCTGGAAGCAATGAGGCTGGAAGCAATCGAGCTCCAATGGTCTTGGAACCCTGCACTAGACCTCCTGGGGTCAGGAAGATCCTGGAACCCGCCCTTCACTGGAAGCAACTGTGCTGGGATGGTCCTGGGATCTTGGGTTGGAAGCAACAGAGCTCTCCAACTTTTTCTTCTATCACCTTCAGAGTTTCGCATTTCATATTGAGGTCTTTGTCCACTTGGAGTTGATTTTTGTACAGGGTGAGAGGTAGGGGTTTAATTTTGTTCTTCCACATATGGTGATCCCATTTCGCCAGCACCATTTGCTGAAGATGCTACCTTTTCTCCAATGAGCTATTTTGGCCCCTTTATTGAATACGAGGTGGCTGAAATTTTATGAGCTCAAGATTGGATCTTCAATTTTGTTCCATTGGTCAACTGGTTTGTTTTTATGCCAGTACCAGGCTATCTTTATGACTATAACCCTATAATATAGCTTGAAGTCCAGTAAGGTGATTCCCCTCTGTATTCCATTTTTTTGCTCAGGTTTGCTTTAACTATTCAGGATCTTTTGTTTTTCCATATGAATTTAAGGATTTTTTTTCCAAATCTGTGAAGAAACACTTGGGGATTTAAATTGGGATTGCATTGAGTTTGTATATTAATTTGGGTAGGATGGACATTTTTACTATATTAATTTTTCCAATCCATAAGCATGGGAAGTTTTTCAAAAATTTTTGTTGTAGGGATCTTTGCTGTCTTTATTAGGTTTGTCCCAGGTATTTTTTTGAGTCTACTGTGAGTGGGAACATCTTATCTTGCTTCTCCAGGTGCTTGTTGTTGGTGTAAAGGCCACTGATTTTTCTAGGTTAACTTTGTATCCTGCCACTTTACTGAAACTCTTGTTTTTAGGAGTTTTCTGGTGGAGTTTTCAGTATCCCTAAGGTAAACTGTCATATCATCTGCAAATAGGAATAGATTGATTTCCTCTTTTCCAATCCAATTAGTACTCCATTAATTTCCCTTTCTTTCCTTATTGCCCTAACAAGCATTTCAAGCACTATATTGACAGGAGAGGGCAGCCTTGCTAGGTACCGACCTTTAAGGGGAATGTTTCTAGTTTTTCTCCATTTAGGATGATGTTGGCTATGGGTTTGTTGTATGTGGCTTTGATTATACTCAGAAATATTCCCTTCAGTCCAATTCTTTCTACAACTTTAAACATGAGGGATGCTGGATCTTGTCAAAGGCTTTCTCTGCATCAATTGAGATGATTGTGTGGTTTTTTCTTTCAGTCCATTTATGTGTTTTATGATATTTATTGATTTACGTATGTTGAACCATACCTGCATCTCTGGTATGAATCCAACTTGATCATGATGGATGATCTTTTTGATGTGGGTCTGTATGCAGTTTGCAAGCATTTCGTTGAGAATTTTTGCATCTGTGTTCATTAATGAGATGGGTCTATAGTTTTTTGTTGTGGTTGTTGTTGTTATGTCTTTGCCTGGTTTTGGTATTAGATTGATGCTGGCTTCATAGAAGGTATTTGGCAGATTTCTCTCTGTTTGTATCTTTCTGAATAGTATCAGTACTAATGTTTGTAAGGCCTCCTTAATTGTTTTAAAGAATTCTGCTGTGAAACCATCTTGAACTATCAATCTTTTCTTGGTTAACCAAATCCTGGTGATTCCCAGGATTTCAGATACTCATCCATTTTTCTTAGGTTTTCAAACTTAGTAGAGTATAGGTTTTTGTAGTATTCTCATATGATTGTCTGGATCTTTTCTTTGTCTATTGTGATATTTCTCTTTTTATCATGAATACTATTAATTTGGAGTTGCTCTTTCTTTTGGTTAACTGGGCTAGAGTTCTCTCTATTTTGTTAATCTTTTCAAATAACCAGCTTTTGGATTCATTGATTTTTTTGTTGTTGTTGTTTGTAATGTTTTCTTGGTTTCTATTTCATTGTTTTCTGCTCTGATTTTTGTTATTTCTTCCTGTCTGTTTGGTTTAGGGTCCATTTGTTGTTGTCTCTCGAGTGGTTTTAGCTGTAGTGTTAGATCATTCATTTGTTCTTTTTCTCTTTTTTTTTTTTTAATGTGGAGACTTAGAAATTTCCTTCTTAGAACTGCTTTTAAAGAATCCTACAGGTTTTGTTGTGTTGTATTTTGTTTTGTTTTTTCATATAGTTCCATGAATACATTTATTTCAGTTTTCATTACTTCCTTGACCCATTCATTATTCAGGATTGCGTTGTTTAGTCTCCTTGTGTTCTTGTAGCTTGTCAGGCTATTATGGTGTTAATATTCAGCTTTATTGCACAGTGGTCTCATAGAATGCAGGAAATAAATTCAGTCCTTTTGTATTTGTTGAGATTTATTTTGTGTCCCAATATGTGGTCAGTTTTGGAGAATGCTCCGTTGGGCACTGAGGAGAAAGTATATTCTCTGGTGTTTAGGTGAAATATTCTGTAGATGTCTGTGAGGTGCCATTGTTGTATTGTATTATTCAGTTCCAATGTCTCTCTGTTTATTTTTTGTACAGTTGATCTACCCAAGGTGCTCATTGGGGTTGAAGTCCCCCACTATTAGTGTGCTTGGATTAATATGTTTCTTGAGAACCTGCAGAATTGTGTTTATATACTTCAGTGCACCCAAGTTCGGTGCTTAAACATTTATGATTATGAAGTCTTCCCTGTTCATTGTTCCTTTGATAATGATGTAATGGCCCTCTTTGTCTCTTCTGATTGACTTTACTCTGAGTTCCGTTCTGTGTGATATTAGAATAGCAACTCCTGCTTGCTTTTTGGTACCGTTTCCTGGGAATATTTTTTTTCATCCTTTCACTTTAAGTTGGTGTCTCTCCTTGAGGGTGAGATGGGTTTGTTGTAGACAGCATATAGATGGATTTTGTTTCCTAATCCAGTTTATGTCTTTTGATTGAGGAGTTTAAACCATTAATATTTAAGGTTACTGTTGAGAAATGCATGTTGATTCCTTTCAACTTAATTTTGTTTGCATGCTTGGTCTAGATTTGTATTTATACTATTATGTTTTTGTTATTTTCTCTCTTTAACTGCTTGGGCATAGTTGTTCCTTTCCTCTGCTCTTGGAATTGCTTCGAGTATTTTCTGAAGTTTTGGGGGGGGTTGACATATATTCTTTTTGTTTGTTTATTTTTTTTTATCTTTTTGAGACAGAGTCTCCCTTTAGTCCCCGGTGGCCTGGAGCTCACTCTGTGGACCAGGCTGGCCTTGAACTCACAGAGATCCTCCTGCCTATGTCTCCTGAGTGCTAGGATTAAATGCATGCACCACCATGCCCAGCTTGACATATATTCTTTCATTTTGTTTATGTCATGAAATATTTTTCTTTCTCCTACAACTATAATTGACATTTTTGCTGGGTGGAGTAATCTGCCTTGGCATCTAAAGTTGTTTAGCAAGGGGAATAGTTTGGTCTATGTTCTCTGGCTTTCATAGTTTGCACTGAGAAGTCAGTTGTAATTCTGATAGGTTTCCACTTATATGTAATTTGTTGGTTTTCTCTTGTGGCTTTCAGTATCTACCATTTTAATTATAATATGGCATGGGGAATTTCTTTTCTGGTCTTATCTATTTGGTGTTCTATGTGCTTCTTGTATTTGTATGGGTTTGTCGTGTTTCAGTTTGGGGAAAAGTTCTTCTAGTACCCTCTTGAAGATCTGATCAATTCCTTTGTCTTGGGATTCTTCTCCTTCCTCTATCCCTATGATGAGGAGATTTGGTCTTTTTTGTGTGTGGTCTCATTTAATTTTTTTATTGAAGCTTTGTGCATTTTATATAAGATTACATTACAAATCAAATATAGATGTGTTATCCCCTCCTTAGCCCCCACCCCACCAGAGCTCATGCATTCTGCCAAACATGTTTTTCATCTTTTTATCAGTCTCTCTCAAAATGCTCAATGCAGAAGTTGACTGTTTGGAGCAGAAGTTCACTGTTTCAAACAGTTCTTTGTGCAGTCTTTTCTGTTGTTGTTGTTGTTCTTCTTCTTCTTCTTCTTCTTTCAAATATGCATCACTCCCAAATACTTGTACAAAAGCTCGGGGAGCCACGCACAAGAAATACTTACAGCTAGGTAATTGGTGCTAACATCCACAGATGAGGGATACCATTCCTCATTTGTTTTTTCTGGGAGTGTGTTACTTCACTTAACATAATATCTTTTAGTTCCATTCATTTACCTGCAAAGTAGGTATCTTGTAGTTCCATCCATTTACCTGCAAAGTTCATGATCTCATCTTTCATTTTTATGTCATCTTTCTTTACTGTTGCATAGAACTCCATTGTGTAGATGTACCATATTTTCTCTATCCACTCATCAGTTGAGGGGCACTTGGGTTGGTTCCAGGTCTTTGCTATTGTGAAGAGAGTTTGGTCTTTTCATAGTATCCCACATTTCCTGGTTTTTCAACTTTTGAGTTTTTAAATTTTTTTTCATAATCTTCACTTGAGTATTTTAGTTGTTCCATGTTATACTGCAGGTCTGATATTCTATTTTCTGCTTTATCCATTCTGCTTCTGAGGCTTTCACCCATTCTTTCCTGTTGATTAGATGAATGTTCAGTTTCATTTTTTCACTTCTTCCTGTGATTTCTTTAGTATTTCCACTTCCTTTTTGAGCTTGCCATTCTCTACTTGAAGCTCCTTGCTTCCCTGGTCTGTTACTTTTTCATTTCAGCCTGGGATCTTTTCAGTGTTTCTACTTCCTTCTGGAGTTTGTCATTCTCTCCCTCTATTTCTTTTCACAGTTTTTGTTTCTCTTCCTCTAGTTCTTTTCAGAGTTTGTGTTTCTCTTCCTCTAGTTCTTTCCAGAGTTTTTCATTCCTTCCCTCTAGTTCTTTCTGGAGTTTATCATTCTTTCCTTCTAGATCTTTCCTGAGTTTTCCATTCTTTTCCCTTAGTTCTATGATTTGTTCTTTATATTCTTTGATTTCTTAGAATATGTCTATAACTGTTCTTCTAAGGTCCATGTCTTAGTTTCCTTCCAGGGAGATCTTGTTGTAGAGATCTTCTATAGGACTGGTCCAGTTTGGTGTGGATTTTACTAGGTTATTATTTTTTCTTTGTGGCTTCACTTGTTTGGATTCTGGTGTTAATTTCTAATGTTAATATGGAAGATCAGTTTGTCACTCACTGTGCTTCCTGCTGTTAAGTTACGCTGTGATGGTTGTGTAGCCCAGATTCACTTTCACTGCCTGTGCTGGCTTGTCTGCACAGCAACTCTCCCAGCTTATTGCAGCCTCTGCACCACTGGTGTGTGCAGGCCTCCTATGCGTCTTGGCTGAAGGTGGCTAGGTGACTCCACCCATGTCGATCAAGGGGCAGCAAGGGCATGGTGCCCTTCCTTGTCCCTGAGCCCTTGGCCTCTGATACTGTCCTTGGTTGCCTGTGCTTTCCCAGCCAACCTGGCATGTATCATCTGTAATTCTGATGGGTTTTCTTTTATATGTGTGTTGTTGTCAAAAAGCACATTCTTTTGCAGCTTTCAGTATTCTCTTTGTTTTAAGCACCTAATTTTTTTGCTATGATATGGCATTGGGAATTTTTTCTGGTTCTGTATATTTTGTGTTCTGTGTGCTTCTTGTATTTGTATGGTTATGTCTTGCCTTAATTTTGGGAAATTGTCTTCTATAATCCTATTGGAGATCTGGTCAATACCATTACCCTGAAATTCTTCTCCTGCTTCTATATCTATGATGCATAAGTTTGGTCTTTTTATCTTGTCCCACAATTCCTGATTATTCCATTCCTGTCTTTTTTGAAAAATTTCATAATCTTTGCTTGAGTGGTCCAGTTCTTTGATGTTGTCTTCCAGTCTTGATATTCTATTTTCTATATTCTATTTTCTATTTTATTCTTTTTGTTACTGAGGGTTTCTCCCATCCTTTCCCCTCCTTGGGGGACTTAAACTCACAGAACCATCATGCCATGAGGGATGCATCCACTGGCTCTCCAGGGCTGGTTGCTATTGTCTGGATATGGGTCCAGGGGCTTGAAAGCCTAACCTAGAGCTAAGGGAAAGGCCCCAGGTGTTTCCTAGCTAGTGGGTAGAGAGTCTAGAATATCACTTCCCCTGCTGCCTTCTGGTGACATGGGCCAGCACTCTTGCCTTCTGATCTGGCTGGCCACTTCAGCTGCTGCCTTCTGGTCACGTGGGGTGCTGGTGCTGCTGCTGCTTTATCCCTTGCATCTCTACAAGCAGTATCTCTAGAGACGATTATATTACAGACTTTTAAAAGAGAGCCACGTGTCTGTAGCCAAGTCCAGGACCACTGCATGGGGAGGAGCATATTTCTTTCTTCTCAACTTGTTTCAGTCTTCTAGGCAATTTTACTCTCATCATTAAATCTAAAACAATAAAAAAGGAAAACTGAAACTGCTGAAATTGCAAGATGAATAATTATATGTTAGCACATCTGCTCAACTATTTTGGAATATTGGTTAAAACTTTAAAAGAACCAGTAAAGATATATTTTTTTATTTCTTTCATTAACCTGGATAATTAGCAGAAGATATAAAAATAAACATGGACCTACCACTTCTGTTTATCACACCACACACAGATAGCATGATTCACCAGAAAACAACTGTAAATTAACTGTTTCAAAAATGCTGACAGTACTGGTGTATTGTGCTTAATTGAATTTCAAATAAAATAAAATACTTTTACTTTATTTACCTTTTTATTTGTTTATTTTGCATATATGTGTCTGATGACATGTGTGGATCTGTGTGAGAATCTGAACACATCACAGACCAAGTATGGAGGTCAGAGGACAACTTAGGTGACTCTGTTTCTCCTTCCACCTTGTGGATCCCAGGTATTGAAATCAGGTTGTTAGGCTTGGTGGTAGAGGCTTTTGCCCTCTGAGCCCCTCACTGGCCTCAATTGCACTATTTTCAGTCATCACTTGTTATATGAATGCTAATGATTGAAATTTTGTTTCCTCTTGACTAATAATGTTCCCACTATCCACTTCTAAAATGAAAAATCTCATCATGTTTTCTGAATTTAGTGTTTTTTTTCTACTCTAGGAAATAATTTGTAAGATATCCAAGATGGGGGAAGGAGTAGCTAGGCCTACTGGGCACACAGCAGCTGTCTGGCCCAGACCAGCTGAGCTGCAGGGTACAGGGGCATGGTCTAAGCAGGCAGTCTGTCCCACCCCCCCAAAACTGGAATTCCAGAGGGAGTGTTCAGTAAGCCCTACAATCAACATAGAGGAACTGGCTGGCAGCAACAGAGGGAGCACATGGCTCAGAGGGTGTCATAACGGCTGTTACCTACCCAGTTCTTGCATAATAGAAAGGGAAGAGTGAGATATACCTCCCAATATATAACCAAAATAGAGCACCTGAAATTTAGACAAGCCAACACCCTATAAATAAAGAGAAGGAATTAGAGAAAGTTATCCTTCAACATGGTGAAGAGGCATTAGTAATTCACATTGCAATACAGGTAAAAGGAAACACACATGCCAAGTGCACAAAGAAAGAACAATATGAGAAAAGTGCATAATAATTCCACACTAAAATCTACTAAACCTATGGAGGATTCGCACAAGGAGATCTCCCTGGAAATAGCACAGGACAGAGATCATAAAACAATTACAGTTATATTCAAAGAAATCATGGAACAAAGGGGAAAGAATGAAAAACTCAGAAAAAATCTAGAGGGAAAGAATGATATTCGTCAGAAATAATTAAAAGGAGAAAATGACAAACTATGGAAAGAACCAGGGGGAGAAAATGACAAATTCCAGAAGGAAATGGAAACAGTGAAAAGATCCCATGATGAAATGAAAAAGGAAACCAAACAGTGAAGCAAAGAGCTACAAGAAAAGATTGAGAACCCACAAAAGGAAGTGGAAATAGTAAACAAAACACAAGATGAAATAAAAAAGGAAGTTGAATCTCATCCAATCAAGAGGAAAGAATGGGAAAAAGCCTCAGAAGTAGAATGGAGGAAGCAGAAAAAAGAATATCAGACCTGGAAGATAACGACAACTAAAAAGCAAAAATAAAGACTGAAAATTTTAAAAATACACAAGAATGAAACATCCAGGAAATGTGGAACACTATGAAAAGATCAAACCTCCACATCATAGGGATAGAGGAAGGAGAAGAATCCCAAAAGAATGGCATTGATCAGATCTTCAACTGAATAATAGATGAAAATTTTCCCAAACTAAAAAAAGACAAACCCAAACAAATACAAGAAGCACATAGAACACCAAATAGACAAGAACAGAAAAGGAACTCCCCATGCCATATCACAGTTAAAATGCTAGACACTGAAAACAAAGACAAAATTCTAAAAGCCGCAAGAGAGAAACAACAAGTTACATATAAGGGAAAACCTATTAAAATTACAGCTGACTTCTCAGTGTAACCTATGAAAGTAAGAAGAACGTGGACCAAAGCATTCTCAGTGCTAAACAAATACAAATGCCAAACCAAGTTACTATACCTAGCACAAAATGTCCATTCTAGTTGAAGGAAAGAGAAAAATCTTTCATGACATGAATAAGATGAAAGAATACCTGCTGGAAAACCAAAACTTCAGAGAATACTTGAAGCAAATCAAAGGGCAGAGGAGAGGAGCAGCTATCCCCAGGCAACTTGAAAGGTTAATTATTAAAACCATAACTGCAAAAGTAGAAACTTAGACCAAAAATATAAATGGATGACAAAGGGAAATGAAGCAACACACATCTCTCAATTATAACCGTAAATATTAATGGACTGAACTCCCCAATCAAAGGGCCTAGACTGGGAGAATGCATTAGGAAATGGAATCCATCTATATGCTGTCTACAAGAAACCCATCTCACTCTCAAGAAAAGGTGCCAACTGAAAGTGAAAGGACAGAAAAAAATATTCCAAGAAAATGGTATCAAAAGACAGCAAGAGGTGCTATTTTAATATTGGACAAAATAGACTTCAAAGTAGAAGCAATCAGAAGAGACAAAGAGGACCATTACATCCTCATTAAAGGGAAAATTAACCATGAAGACTTCACTATCATGAATATATATACACCAAACTCTGGTGCACCAATCTTTATAAACACAACTCTACAGGGCCTCAAGGCACAGATTAACCCCAGCACACTTATAATAGGGGACTTCAATACCCCACTAAGCCCCTTGGACAGATCAACCAGACAAAGAATAAACAGACAGACATCTGAACTGAACAATATGACACAGCAAATGGACCACACAGACATCTACCGAATATTCCACCCAAGCACCAGAGAATACACTTTCTACTCAGTACCTCACATAACATTCTCCAAAACTGACCACGTACTGGGACACAGACAAAAATCTCAAAAAATACAAAAATATTGAAATAATTTCATGCATTCTATCAGACCACAGTGCAATAAAGCTCAATATCAACACCAGGAGAAGTCCTACTACCTGCATGAACACATGGAGACTAATATTTGAGGAAATTGAAGATGTAATTAAAAAAAACACACTCCTAAACAATGAATGAGTCAAGGAAGAAATAATAAAGAATAAAAGCATTCCTGAAACTAAACCACAATGACAGTACAACACAACAAAACCTATGGGACACCTTAAAAGCAGTCGTTAGGAGGGAATTTTATAGCTCTGGGTGCCTACAAAAAAACAAACAAACAAAAAACAGAAAGGGCACAAATAAATGAGTTAACTCTGCAGCTAAAAACACTGAAAATACAACAACAAATGCATCCTAAAGGCAACAGACAGGAAGAAATGACAAAAATCAGAGAAGTCATTGAAATAGAAACAAAGAAAACAATACAAAAACAATCAATGAATCCAAAAGTTGGTTCTTTGAGAGAATAAACAAGATAGACAGACCTCTAGCCCAGTTTACCAAAAGAAAGAAAGAGCAACTCCAAATCAATAGAATTCATGATGAAAGGGGATACATCACAACAGACAACAAAAAGATACAGGAAATCAGACGGGAATACTTCAAAAACCTATACTCCACTAAATTTGAAAACCTAAGAGAAATGGATGAATATTTGAAATCCTGGGAATCGCCAAAGCTGAACCAAAAAGAAAATGGCAGCTTAAACAAGCCCATAATATTTGAGGAAGTTGAAGATGTAATTAAAATCTTCCCAACAACAACAACAACAACAACAACAACAACAACAAAATGCCTTGGTCCAGATGCTTTCATGTCGGAATTCTATAAAACATTTAAAAAGGTCCCACGACCACTGCTACTCAAACTGTTCAGAAGAATACAAACAGAGGGAATTCTCCCAAACTCCTTCAATGAAGCCAGCATCACTCTAATACCAAAACCAGGCAAAGATACAAGCAAAAAAGCTATAGCGCCCTTTGCCATTGCAGCCGGCATCCGGCACCATTGTGAGTCTGTGTGCAGGGGGCTCAGGCTGGGGTCTTGCTAAGATCACCTGAAGCACAGGAGCCTGGACCTCCCTCCAGACAGGTAGAATTTAGGGTAGATTGTTTCTTGGGCTGCTGGATAGTTGATTTGCTAGTTCATAACAGGGGAGCCTGAGCCAGCCTGCTTGGGTCCAAACCGAAACCCTCATAGGGTGTGGCTGTTTGGGTGCAGCCGCCCTTTGCCCTTGCAGCCAGCACCCAGTGCCACTGTGACTCAGTGTGCAGGGGGCTCAGGCTGGGGTCTTGCTAAGACCGCCTGAAGCACAGGAGCCCAGACCACACTCCAGAGAGTTACCGCGAAG
>VZQC01012096.1:396645-496454 GCA_009823505.1 Rhizomys pruinosus
TTTGTTTGTTTGTTTGTTTGTTTTTTCCTTTTTGTACCCTTCTATAAACAGTTTGAGAAAGTGCCGCTTGCTAACAAGACAACTGACAGCGGCAGTGCTTCCTAGACCGGAGGTTTGTCACTTTAAAAGATTTTTAAAGACACAGCAAGAAGAGATTAATGTCATCAGTAAGACACCCACATGCACACACAGATACACACCCCACTGAGGATATGATTTGCTGGGTCACAGCACCTATCCCTACCCCCAGCCCCACGCAGGTGGGCATCGGGGCAGAGGTGGCACCATGTCCTCCAACTAGTATGAGGTGCCATGGGGGGGGAGGGGCCCACACTCCACCAGGCAGGGCCAGAGGTAATGTCACACAGGGCTGGGGGCGGGGGCCATAATCAGCAGGGAGAGAAGATGCCTACAGAGCACAAAGCAGCACAGGAGAAGGCCCATCTCTTTCCTGGAACTTGAACACAGAACACAAACCTGCTTCTTCTTCAGACTGGAAACAAGAACAAGCCACAAGGGGCACACACTTCACCAGCTGCCTCCTCTCTAAAACCGCCGGTGGTGCCCCAGTGCAGTGGTCTCTAGGTTGGCAAACCCACATCAGGGCCTGGATTCAAATCCCACCAGAGCAGCCTGTACCTTTCCTGCTGATCTTGTCCACCAACAGCTACTCGGAGCTCCGCTCCCGCACCGGCAGAGCCGCCATCGGTGGCTAGTTCAGTGCATAGATCCTATGAAACCCGCTACCAAAACCGCACACCGAGAAGTGCACTCTAAACACGTGAATTTGTTTCCCAGCAATGGAAGAATAAATAAATCCCATTTGTGCTTCATAGGCAGGGGGAGGATGGACAAGTGACAGGCAAGCATCCTGTCCTCCCTTCCTGGAGGTCCAGGCTACACAGTCCACACTGGGGGCACACATCACTGTCACATGAAGCCAGTTGCATATTCCTGTACTCAACTACTAAAAGCCACAAGCGGAGGCCAGTCCCCAGGCTCCAAAGTGCTCCTGATATATAGAACAGATCACAAGAAGCACCCCATAGTCAACAAAAGGAAAACAGCACCTATCTATCACATTAATACTGCAAACCAGATATATGTATTTTTCTCTTACATTAAAGACATAACAGTGAAAAAGGATTGTACTGTATTTATCACCATAGAACTGTATTCTTCAGAAACTTTGGAAAATAAACATCACAGTCTTATAGGACAAATCTTATGATTAGACTGTCAGTATACTGTCTTTCTTCTCTTTTTTAAATAAGTAAATTGAATGACCAAATAAATTAAAAGTGTTTTAAAGCCCTGAGTTCATAGACTGGTTTTAGGAGATACTGTTTTTTTTTTTTCTTTTTTCTTTTTTTAGGAAACATGGGACTCTATTTCAATGAGTAGCTTATAGATTTTGGCAAACCACATTTCCTACAGCAACGGGGTCTCATACAAGTCTGCAGTTCAAAATCCAAGTTTGAAATCTGGGATGGAAGGCATTCTGGAAAATGGAGAATCTGATAAACCAAAGACGCCTCACATTCGGTGCTGGCTGTCACAGAAGGGCTGGGCATCTGTTGGTCTAAGTGTCGCTGGTCTCATGTGAATCCAACTTGGTACACAATCGCTGAGCACTAGAACAGGTCAAGCAAAGTACATGGTGCGCAGCGTGTCCTGATGGACCTGGATTGCCTTGGCCAATGCTTGGTGGTCTCGCCCATTGCTCTGCCGGGGGGTATGTCTCCCTTCGGCACTGTCATATTCTTTGTCCACCAGGTGGTACCTGGCACGGAAGGCCACCAGGTGAGCATAGTATGCTGGCGCAGGGATGGACACCAAGCAGGTGCAGTGCACGTAAGTGTGACACAGCTGGTACGTGAAAATCTGCAGCTCATCTGAATTAAAACGATTGTCATCCCAAAGGACGTGGTAGTGGGAAGGCCAGCTCGTCCCCTGGATGCCGGCGTGGCTGCACAGGTAGAAGTCAAACTCGGTAGGGTGGGCGATCTTCGTGTCCATGGTTGTACCAGCTGGGTTGTTCCCACTTTTCCCAACCCGCTTGTTCTTGTCAGTGCAGAAGAGTCGTGTGTGGTGCCAATTCTGCACCATGATGAAAGTGATTCCGGGCTGGTAGTCCTTCTCCAGTTTGATGCAGGCCTCTCGGATGGCCAGCAGCTCGTGGTGGAGGACCTGCTGGAACTGGCCCTCAGAGACACCGTCACGGTAGAAGATAATGCAGGTGGGCTTCAATCTTGTGGATTTGTTGAACTGGATAAGCAGCTCTGGCACCATGGCGGCCAGGTCCTGGATGATCTCTTGTCCGTGCTGCTGCACATGCACAGTAGCACAGTGGCGGTTGGGGTGTGTGTCCATACTGCCCACAACAACAGCAATCGAAGGCTTCTTCCCATCCCCAGCAGGTGGATAGGTGACATCATCTCCCAGGAAGACGACAGGCTGTTGGAACACTGGGGTCCTGCCTGTGCCAGCAGGATGTTGTTGACACCTCCTAGTTTGACTCTGATCTTCAAGCAGAGATTGGACAGGGTCTGTGGCGTAGCTCTCTGTACATTCTTCATTTGGACACACTGTGTGGCCGTCCCCAGTACTGTGCCTCCTACATGCTTGACTTCAGCATACACAGGGGTTTTTCCTGGCAAGATGACTACCACCAGCTGCAGGCCGGGATAAGTGATC
The DNA here is from genome assembly GCA_009823505.1 of Rhizomys pruinosus. Taxonomy (NCBI): domain Eukaryota; kingdom Metazoa; phylum Chordata; class Mammalia; order Rodentia; family Spalacidae; genus Rhizomys; species Rhizomys pruinosus. The sequence continues at coordinate 399,343 of VZQC01012096.1, forward strand.
TTCAGATGCCAGAACATGGGCTCCACACTGTCCACCCCCTGAACGTATTTACAGAAGCATGGCTGCCCCTGGATGAGCATCCCAGCATCACGTGAGATTTTCCTCAGTTGCTCTGTGAAGGACTTTATATGAACTTCTGTGCACTGGTGCCTGGGTGCAAAGCAGGCAATGGCCCACACCTTGATCTCGATGCCTGTGTGGAACTGCTTGTTCCTCATGTCCCACATGCCCTGGACAGGGGTGGCAGTTGCTTTGTTCCTTCCCCTATAGAGGATGGAGGGCGGCTGCAGGACACGCCCAGTCACATCTGTCATTTCATCTTTGACCATGATTCCAAATTCAGGAACATAAGGATCTGTATTGAAACTTGCACTTCACATCAATTTGCTGATCTCCTCTTGCCGATCGGGCGCTGACCTGGCAGTCACTCTGATCATGGTTGAGGTCTGATTGTCTGTTAATTTTTTTTATACATCTCTGTCCAGCCACTATGTTACAGACCTCCAAGGGAAGGTAGGTGTGTTTTTGCTCCTGTCCGACTTATAAACATGGGAGGTGGGGATAGCGCAGAACCAGCTATAACTGTCCTTGAAGTACTGGGCCACTGTGCACTCAACCGTCTGCCCCATCTCCTGCTGCAGCCGGAACGTTTGGTGACTGGCGGGCCACCATTTTTTCAGTACACCATAGGTAAACCACCATTTCCTGTGCCCATTAATCAAACCTGCAACAGGGAGTCAGGTTCAAGCCAGGAGAGGACGAAAATTAACAACTCTGTATAATCACAATCCTATTCAGGCCACTAGAAACTAGCTTGAGTGTTTATACCATTTTAATCTTAATAAGGTATCTTATCATTTTACTGAACCTTGAAGTGCCATGTGATATGTGTATAAAGCTTGGAAAAAATTGAATCTTAAACAAACCTTGACTAGATATACATTTATGTTCTTGAACTAGTTGTTGAACCTTCGAAATTTAAGCTTATTTATATAGTGTCCTTTTTACCTGTCATAACAAACGTACTCAGACTTTTATCACTTGCATAAACTTTTTCATCACCTTCACATAAATCCTTACTAAAATGCCTTTTTAACATTTTCCACCTTTTTATATACTTTTATTACATTGAGACATAGTATTTATAAACAGATTAACCCTTAATTGTGCAGATTTACTAAGTAATTAATACTTATTTCCATGTAATGAGATGGGACAGTTATCTCAAATACACTAGTATAAACTGTGAGATGTTCATGCCAGCTTGGAGCAGGTTTTGAATGACCAATTTTCTTTGAGTGCTTAGAGGTACTTTAACCTAGGCCTGACAAATGTCCCCACATGTATAAACATGTGGAAAATAAATGTACCCTAGAACAGAAGTGATATTCCTTAAAATGAACTTTAAAATATAAGATCAAGGACCATAGGGTAGTTAATTTTAGCTCACATGACAGTTTACTTGTAAACGTCCATCAGCACCTTGGTGAAAACTCTAAATTAGAGAGGAAACTTAAATCAGAGTAAAATATGACTCTTAAGTTGTTTGTTTTTTTTTTAATTTTTTTTATTTTAGCAGCACAGGAGAAGATCCAACTCCTTTCCTGGAACTTGAACAGAGAACACAAACCTGTTCTTCTTTTCAGACTGGAAACAAGAACAAGACACAAGGGGCACACACTTCACCAGCTGCCTCCTCTCCAAAACCGCTGGTGGTGCCCCAGTGCAGTGGTCTCTAGGTTGCAAACCCACATCAGATTCAAATCCCGCCAGAGCAGCCTGTACCTTTCCTGCTGGTCTTGTCCACCAACAGCTACTCGGAGCTCCACTCCCACACCGGCAGAGCCACCGCCATCGGTGGCTAGTTTAGTGCATAGATCCTATGAAACCCTCTACCGAAACCGCACACCGAGAAGTGCACTCTAAACACGTGAATTTGTTTCCCAGCAATGGAAGAATAAATAAATCCCATTTGTGCTTCATAGGCAGGGGGAGGATGGACAAGTGACAGGCAAACTGCTCTTGCAGAAGACCCAGGTTCTATACCCAGCCCCCACATGGTGGCTGAGAACCATCTTTAACTCCAGTTCCAGGGGAATCCTGTAGACAATCCCCCAGGCCTGCTGGTGAATTTGGGGGTCCAAAAGTAGGAAATCGGGTGAGAGGTGCAGAGTCAAGTCACAGACCCTGGGAGTTGGGTGAACACAGACAGAGGGTGAGCTATTGCAGACTCGTTTATTGGAGGCAGGGTAAGGGGTTTATGTACTGTTCCCATTCCTGTTCTCGTCTTGTCTCCTTGTGATTGGCCCAGGTCTGCAATGCTGCCAGTATGATCTCACCTGCCTAGGGCAGGTTAGGTTGATGAGGGACAAGCTCTGCACATGCGTAATTCTCAGCATACTGGCTATACTACATTTCCATCCTTTGTATTTAATTTTGCATTAGTAGTGGCCCAGTGGGAGCTCGGGTGCAATGCCTGAACCTTGTTGACCCCACCTCTGGCATTCTGACATTTGACTGAGTCTGTCTTAGGTTGCCCTGGTTTTGCAGATTCTTACCAAAGGAAGGGGACAGGAGCAGTACTGTGAAGAGGAGAGACAAGCTCATTCCTGTGAGTTGTGGATGGATGAGAGCCAGTTGTGAAACACCTCATCAGGAGGGGTCCATGCAGAGTCCCTATTGGCCATTGCTGAGAGGGCCTGGGCCATTGTTTTTGTTGACCAAGTGTTGGGTGTGGCCAAAGTGAAACAGACACCTGAAGAGAAAAAGGCAGAGAAGGGCCAGGAGGCAGAGGACGCCCCAGGGGACCAGTGCAGCAGGGTCAAAAATGGACTTTAGCTTAGACCACACCTGAGAAACAAAGCTAGTATCAAAGGCTATGACCTCGGGGTGGGTAGAGTTAAAGGCTACAACCTGAGATCCAAGAGTCAAGGTTAATAAACTGTTAATAAACTAGTTAATAAACTGTTGCGACCAGGAGCCTTTAAAAATGTCACCAAGTTTACAATGTAGACATGTAATATTGAGGAATTGGTAGGGGGTCAGGCAGAATGAGGAAAACCTGGGGTCTCAACTCATCTCTCCCTCTCATTATGTGGCCTTCAAATACTTGAAGGAAGTTCATGAGAGTGAACCACAGTTGGTGTCTCCAAGATGAAATGATCTCTGCTGGGGGGTTGTAGTGGTTCCTTAGCACCATGATTTTAATGGACTTTACCTACTGGTCAATAAATTTGACAAGTGAGTTAAGGTTGTATGAACCACAAGTCAGAGCAACCAGAAGGATAAGTCCACTGGCAGATCCAGGAAGTCCTCAGGTCTCAGCTGAGAAAGAAACTGGCTCTTTGGGGGGTCTTGACCCTAAACTGCCTAGCCAAGCTTTAGCTCCTACTTTTATCACATTACCCTCTGAGGAGGTTACCCCAATTACCAAGAGGGAATCAGGGCACTGACTGCTCTGACTTTTTCCATGCTGAAAAGGGGAGTAGGAGGTTGTGACTGGGGTACCCCTGCTCAGTGGATCTACCTAAAAGAGCCCAAAAAGTATAGTTACAGAGAGAATAAAATCCTTGACTTGTGCCTGTGAAGGCGAGAATAACTAGGTACATTTTCTATCCAGGGAACCAAGAGAGGAACAGGGTGAATTAAAAAAAAAAACAAACAACAAAAAAAAAAACAAACTTAAAAGTCCATTAGAATTTTTCAACCAGGGGTTCCAAAGCATCCATTATTGGCCTTTTTCTTTTGTTCATTTGTCCATGCTGTCTGGACTCAGCATCTTCTTTCCAGAAAATTTCAATAGTCACAGTGTTTTTCCCCTAGGTAGTTGTATAAACAGAGAGAAGAAACTTTGTTATTTGGTAACGACAAATCTCATATGACTTTAAGGGACTTAAAATATCATGTTCAGAGGCACAATCTCTCAGACTTTAAAGGAAATATAATGATTACTTATCTTATGGTTATACTTTTCTCTTGGTCCATACAGTTAGCCCAGATTAACCAACTTTTGGTTTTGGCCAAATTGGTGTGGCATTATGTATAGTGGTTATCCATCCAGAAAGGCTAAGTTATACCAGCCTAACACATTTAATTACTGTATAATCTTCTATATAAGGCTTGGACAAAAGTTCAAGCAGCCTTGTATAATACTCACTGGAGGAAGGACTTAACACCATGCAGTAAGCAGGCATAACCTCCAAAATAGAATTAAACAATTTCAGGCTTATTTTAAATGTTAAAACTGTTCAGTACAATTAATACAAATGGGAACAATCTTTTTCTTTTTCAGACCCTTTATCCTGATTTATAGTTTTTCCAGAAAGACAGGAGTTGTAACACATACCAGAAGACCGGAAATAAACTGATAAGGATTACCAAGTCCATCCCAAACTGTCTTCTTTTGGACTATATGTAGTTGGTTTAGGAAGATAGAATCTAGCTTTTTGAGTCAAATTATCTGGTTAGGTTAAATGAAATAGAAAAAGCAACTCTTGCAAGAAACATAAAGTACATTTTTTCAGTAGCAATAGGTAACCACCATTTGCCTGTGCCCATTTAATCCAAACCTGTAACAGGGAGTCAGGTTCAAGCCAGGAGAGGACGGAAAATTAACAACTCTGTATATTCACAATCCTATTCAGGCCACTAGTAAACTAGCTTGAGTGTTTATACCAATTTAACTTAATACAGGTATCTTATCATTTTACTGAACCTTGAAGTGCCATGTGATATGTATATAAAGCTTGGACAAAAATTGAACTCTTAAACAAACCTTGACTGAATAACATTTTGATTCTTTTGAACTAGTTGTTTGAACCTTCGAAATTTAAGCTTATTATTATAGTGTCCTTTTACCTGTCACAACAAACCTCTCAGACTTTTTATCATTTGCATAAACTTTTTCATCACCTTCACATAAATCCTTACTAAATACCTTTTTTACATTTTCCACCTTTTTATATACTTTTATTACATTGAGACATAGTATTTATAAACAGATTAACCCTTAATTGTGCAGATTTACTAAGTAATTAATACTTATTTTCCATGTAATGAGATGGGACAGTTATCTCAAATACACTAGTATAAACTGTGAGATGTTCATGACAGCTTGGGAGCAGGTTTTGAATGACCAATTTTCTTTGAGTACTTAGAGGTACTTTACCTAGGCCTGACAAATGTCCCCACATGTATAACATGTGGAAATAAACTGTACCCTAGAACAGAAGTGATTATTCCTTAAAATGAACTTAAAATATAAGGATCAAGGACCATAGGGTAGTTTAAAAGTTTTAGCTCACATGACAGTTTACTTGTAAACGGTTCCATCAGCACCTTGATGAAAACTCTAAATTAGAGACGGAAACTTAAATCAGAGTAAAATATGACTCTTAAGTTTGTTTGTTTTTTTTTTTAATTTTTTTTTATTTTAGCAGCACAGGAGAAGATCCATCTCTTTCCTGGAACTTGAACAGAGAACACAAACCTGTTTCTTCTTCAGACTGGAAACAAGAACAAGACACAAGGGGCACACACTTCACCAGCTGCCTCCTCTCCAAAACCGCTGGTGGTGCCCCAGTGCAGTGGTCTCTAGGTTGACAAACCCACATCAGATTCAAATCCCGCCAGAGCAGCCTGTACCTTTCCTGCTGGTCTTGTCCACCAACAGCTACTCGGAGCTCCACTCCCACACCGGCAGAGCCACCGCCATCGGTGGCTAGTTTAGTGCATAGATCCTATGAAACCCTCTACCGAAACCGCACACCAAGAAGTGCACTCTAAACACGTGAATTTGTTTCCCAGCAATGGAAGAATAAATAAATCCCATTTGTGCTTCATAGGCAGGGGGAGGATGGACAAGTGACAGGCAAGCATCCTGTCCTCCCTTCCTGGAGGTCCAGGCTACACAGTCCACACTGGGGGCACACATCACTGTCACATGAAGCCAGTTGCATATTCCTGTACTCAACTACTAAAAGCCACAAGCAGAGGCCAGTCCCCAGGCTCCAAAGTGCTCCTGATATATAGAACAGATCACAAGAAGCACCCCATAGTCAACAAAAGGAAAACAGCACCTATCTATCACATTAATACTGCAAACCAGATATATGTATTTTTCTCTTACATTAAAGACATAACAGTGAAAAAGGATTGTACTGTATTTATCACCATAGAACTGTATTCTTCAGAAACTTTGGAAAATAAACATCACAGTCTTATAGGACAAATCTTATGATTAGACTGTCAGTATACTGTTCTTTCTTCCTCTTTTTTAAATAAGTTAAATTGAAATGACCAAATAAATTTAAAATGTTTTAAAGCCCTGAGTCAATAGACTGTTTTAGGAGTACGTTTTTTTTTTTTTTTTTTTTTTCTTTTTTTAGGAAACACGGGACTCTATTTCAATGAGCAGCTTATAGATTTTGGCAAACCACATTTCCTACAGCAACGGGGTCTCATACAAGTCTGCAGTTCAAAATCCAAGTTTGAAATCTGGGATGGAAGGCATTCTGGAAAATGGAGAATCTGATAAACCAAAGACGTCTCACATTCGGTGCTGGCTGTCACAGAAGGGCTGGGCATCTGTTGGTCTAAGTGTCGCTGGTCTCATGTGAATACAACTTGGTACACAATCGCTGAGCACTAGAACAGGTCAAGCAAAAGTACATGCGTGCGCAGGCGTGCCTGATGGACCTGGATGCCTTGGCCAAATGCTTGGTGGTCTCGCCCATTTGCTCTGCCGGGGGGGTATGTCTCCCTTGGCACTGTCATATTCTTTGTCCACCAGGTGGTACCTGGCACGGAAGGCCACCAGGTGAGCATAGTATGCTGGCGCAGGGATGGACACCAAGCAGGTGCAGTGCACGTAAGTGTGACACAGCTGGTACGTGAGAATCTGCAGCTCATCTGAATTAAAACGATTGTCATCCCAAAGGACGTGGTAGTGGGAAGGCCAGCTCATCCCCTGGATGCCGGCGTGGCTGCACAGGTAGAAGTCAAACTCGGTAGGGTGGGCGATCTTCGTGTCCACGGTTGTACCAGCTGGGTTGTTCCCACTTTTCCCAACCCGCTTGTTCTTGTCAGTGCAGAAGAGTCGTGTGTGGTGCCAATTCTGCACCATGATGAAAGTGATTCCGGGCTGGTAGTCCTTCTCCAGTTTGATGCAGGCCTCTCGGATGGCCAGCAGCTCATGGTGGAGGACCTGCTGGAACTGGCCCTCAGAGACACCGTCACGGTAGAAGATAATGCAGGTGGGCTTCAATCTTGTGGATTTGTTGAACTGGATAAGCAGCTCTGGCACCATGGCGGCCAGGTCCTGGATGATCTCTTGTCCGTGCTGCTGCACATGCACAGTAGCACAGTGGCGGTTGGGGTGTGTGTCCATACTGCCCACAACAACAGCAATCGAAGGCTTCTTCCCATCCCCAGCAGGTGGAAGTGTGACATCATCTCCCAGGAAGACGACAGGCTGTTGGAACACTGGGGTCCTGCCTGTGGCAGCAGGATGTTGTTGACACCTCCTAGTTTGACTCTGATCTTCAAGCAGAGATTGGACAGGGTCTGTGGCGTAGCTCTCTGTACATTCTTCATTTGGACACACTGTGTGGCCGTCCCCAGTACTGTGCCTCCTACATGCTTGACTTCAGCATACACAGGGGTTTTTCCTGGCAAGATGACTACCACCAGCTGCAGGCCGGGATAAGTGATCTTCAGTTGCCAGAACATGGGCTCCACACTGTCCACCCCCTGAACGTATTTACAGAAGCATGGCTGCCCCTGGATGAGCATCCCAGCATCACGTGAGATTTTCCTCAGTTGCTCTGTGAAGGACTTTATATGAACTTCTGTGCACTGGTGCCTGGGTGCAAAGCAGGCAATGGCCCACACCTTGATCTCGATGCCTGTGTGGAACTGCTTGTTCCTCATGTCCCACATGCCCTGGACAGGGGTGGCAGTTGCTTTGTTCCTTCCCCTATAGAGGATGGAGGGCGGCTGCAGGACACGCCCAGTCACATCTGTCATTTCATCTTTGACCATGATTCCAAATTCAGGAACATAAGGATCTGTATTGAAACTTGCACTTCACATCAATTTGCTGATCTCCTCTTGCCGATCGGGCGCTGACCTGGCAGTCGCTCTGATCATGGTTGAGGTCTGATTGTCTGTTAATTTTTTTTATACATCTCTGTCCAGCCACTATGTTACAGACCTCCAAGGGAAGGTAGGTGTGTTTTTGCTCCTGTCCGACTTATAAACATGGGAGGTGGGGATAGCGCAGAACCAGCTATAACTGTCCTTGAAGTACTGGGCCACTGTGCACTCAACCGTCTGCCCCATCTCCTGCTGCAGCCGGAACGTTTGGTGACTGGCGGGCCACCGGGTCACATTGGACAATTGGTAGTTCCTCTTCTTCTGACCACAGTGTGTTATCTCCACCTTTAGTCCTTTAATTTCTTTGGTAAACTTTACTCTTTGGGAATCTGTCAGAGGTTTTTGTTGTTCTTCAATACTTTCAAAATCCAAAACTTCACAAACTCAATCACCGGCTGAGCCTTGTAAAATGCTGTCGCTGACACATCAATATTCAGCATCATCTTCCAAAGAGAAGGTCGGACGGACTGATGGAAGCCAAACCACACTTCTCGGCCCCCACCCGGGGGGTTGGAACAGCACTCAGATGCAGTGAAGAAAGAGTGGCCCACAGGGGTGTACCTCATGGATGGAAAGTGCCTCATAACAACGGCCAGGGCCTGGATCGTCTCGAAGGGGACACTGGGTAGCCGCCCCGAAAGTGCATCATGTAACACCTGCAAGTTCACGCATGACACCCACTTGATGGACACCTTGAAGATGCAGTCCTTACCTTCTCCCCGCAGCGTGACCTCCAGTTCCACTTTGTCTCTGCCAATTGGAAGGGGCATGGCAGAGTACAGATTCTTCCTTCCATCAAACACTGGTTTCCGGTCCCCGAAGATCTGTGTCTTAAAGTGCTGGACCATGTGCTCCACTATTTCCCTGTTCACTCTCCGAGGCCATTGCTCCAGCTTGATGTCCAGTTCATAGTGATAGATGTCGATTTTGGGGATGTCCATTTCAAAGAAATTGGCCTGTAGCTCGATTGTTCTCCCGGAGGTCCCAAAGTCCGGCTGTGGTGGAGGCTTGAAGGCATACCCTGTGAGGGATGCCGGTGACGACGAACGGGGCCGCCTGCTGTATACATGGTGGCACCGCTGAGGTCCCGGCCGAGCTTGGCTGCCCGCCACGGGCCTGACACCGCAAGCCGCGAGGAGCCGCTGGCAGCTGGATCCGCCCCGGCCTCGCCAAACAGGTTTAACCGACGCGGCCCGGGGCGGCGGGCGGACGGCGAGCGGCAGGAGCGGAGGGAGGAGGGACTCTTAAGTTTGTAACATCAACATAACAACAACTTTTAACATTTTTTTTTTTTTTTTTGGTCTTTTTGAGACAGGGTCTCCCTGTAGCCCCAGCTGGCCTGGAACTCACTCTGTAGACCAGGCTGGCCTTGAACTCACAAAGATCCGCCTGCCTCTGCCTCCCAAGTGCTAGGATTAAAGGCGTGCGCCACCACACCCGGCTAACATAACAACATTTTAAACTTCACAGGAGGCCACCTTCTCAGATAAGCCTGCTGGAGTCTGGATCTAGAGTCTAGTGTGGGGCCCTTGAGCCCCTACTGTATGGCCTGTCACAGCCATTGGTCTCTGATTTGTATAATAAGCATTAGGAAAATCACCTAGAAACCTTGGCTGTGCTAGGACTGAAGGCATGCTAGGATTAAATGTGTGGCCCACCACACCTGGCTGGGGAACTTCCAGGAGTGGCCAGACCATAGGGACACCAGTGCAAACCCAGGGAGGTATGTTTGCTTCCTAAAAGGAGGATGGCAGTGCAGGAAACAGATAGGAAACACAATAAAGCCCATTAGCTACCCCAGGAGGGGTAGCTATCCCACCCTGGAGGCAAGAAACAGGGCTTGCCCAGGCCATTCTGGTATCAGTTCTCCAACCAAACCAGACCAAGATGTCCACATGCCTTTGTCTCCCAAGTGCTAGAAGAGAGTTTGGAAATATATATATTTTTTTAGAGTGCCCAAGTTATACCACTAAGATATTTATATTTCTGATTAGGCATGTCAGAAGAAGATTTTACTAAGTATGCAGGCTTAAGGCACTTACACCCTCCAAATAGGTTCTTAACTATAAGCTGAACTGAGCTTCCATAGCTTAAAAAGACTCAAACACACTTTCAAAACATCAGGAGCCTGGGGCAAGAGGGCTGCTCTATCATCTTAAAGTGATCACAATAATTTTTTTTGTCTTTTTTGAGACAGGGTCTTCCAGTAGCTCTGGCTGTCCTGGAGATCATACTTTTAACTCACAAAGATCTGCCTACCTCTGCCTCCCAAGTACTAGGATTAAAGGCATGCACCACTACCCCTGGCTAGGAAACTAAAAGCATTGAGTGAAGTATAGTTTACATGAATTTGATTCACCCAGTTCTCTGAGACCAACACTTCCTCAACACAAACACACAGCCTGCCCACAAGATCAGCAAGGAGGGTACAGACACAGAGAAGTTCCTTTTCCTCCCATGAGGAAAAAGGGAGGGAGGGAAACAGGCTCAAACATAACAGAGCCCAAAATCTGTTCCAGACTGTTCTCCCTCACCCCTTGGATGCAAGAGCCTATAATGCACCCCTGGAAGCCACACAGCACCCCAACTGATCCAGGTACCAGACCCCAAAATGGCTCTCTAGCAGAGACCGAAAGCTTGCCATGTGGCCACTCCAGAGAGCTCAGGAATTCCCCAAGCTCTAAAGACATCCTCCCAAGGCAGACCAGGATTCCTGACTAACTGCTGATGCAAATTTTTCTAGCTAGTAAGAGGCAGATTATCTCTGGTCCTTTGAGATAGCAGCTGGGTGCAGGAAACTCACCAAAGCAGACCAGATGGGCTGACCTTGAGCTCAAAAGAACTGCCTGCCTCAGCCTCCCAAGGACTGGGATTAAAGGTGTGTGCCACCACACCTGGTCCAAGAATTCATTCCCAGTCTGGAAGGCTAGTTAATACGATAAATACATCCACCCAGAGAATCTGGCCTGAAGAGATCTAAAAAAAAATAAGAAAAAAATTGGTAATTCCAAAGCAAGCAAGTTACCTCACACAATCTCTTTTGAAAGCAGACACAAACCAAGTGTTAGGCCTTTAAATGCATTTTTAAATATCAATTTTTAAAATTTTCAGGTGCATATCTAGTCTGGCATGCCAAAATGAATGAGTCTGTGCACTTTAAAGGATTGAATCTTGAAGTGGCCACTTTGTTTGACAAAACCAACATGAGACAATTATAATTATCAATTTACAAACACACACAAAAACATAGATGCATGCTTAGACATATGGAAGAACAGTTACCATAAACACAAGACATAGTCAGCCAAAGATAGGAAATGCTGTGTACATGGAGCCAAAGCCCTGTTGGTCCTGGAACCAAAAGTCCAGACCCCTTGCCTGTAAGGAGCTGCAGGCTTTAGCTTGCTTACACTGAGCTTGCTTACAAGGAAGTTGACTCTGTGAATTGTCACTTCGAGCCTTTTTCCAAGAGCTGGGTGCGGACGTGCAGTAAAAGCCACCAGCCTTTCTCAAGAGCTGGGTGCGAACATGCAGCAAAAGTCACCAGATACTCTAGCCCGATGTCTCAACTCAGTGATTTTGCAAAACAGACCCTCCTCTGACGCAGAACCAGCTATAACTGTCCTTGAAGTACTGGGCCACTGTGCACTCAACCGTCTGCCCCATCTCCTGCTGCAGCCGGAACGTTTGGTGACTGGCGGGCCACCGGGTCACATTGGACAATTGGTAGTTCCTCTTCTTCTGACCACAGTGTGTTATCTCCACCTTTAGTCCTTTAATTTCTTTGGTAAACTTTACTCTTTGGGAATCTGTCAGAGGTTTTTGTTGTTCTTCAATACTTTCAAAATCCAAAACTTCACAAACTCAATCACCGGCTGAGCCTTGTAAAATGCTGTCGCTGACACATCAATATTCAGCATCATCTTCCAAAGAGAAGGTCGGCTGGACTGATGGAAGCCAAACCACACTTCTCGGCCCCCACCCGGGGGGTTGGAACAGCACTCAGATGCAGTGAAGAAAGAGTGGCCCACAGGGGTGTACCTCATGGATGGAAAGTGCCTCATAACAACGGCCAGGGCCTGGATCGTCTCGAAGGGGACACTGGGTAGCCGCCCCGAAAGTGCATCATGTAACACCTGCAAGTTCACGCATGACACCCACTTGATGGACACCTTGAAGATGCAGTCCTTACCTTCTCCCGGCAGCGTGACCTCCAGTTCCACTTTGTCTCTGCCAATTGGAAGGGGCATGGCAGAGTACAGATTCTTCCTTCCATCAAACACTGGTTTCCGGTCCCCGAAGATCTGTGTCTTAAAGTGCTGGACCATGTGCTCCACTATTTCCCTGTTCACTCTCCGAGGCCATTGCTCCAGCTTGATGTCCAGTTCATAGTGATAGATGTCGATTTTGGGGATGTCCATTTCAAAGAAATTGGCCTGTAGCTCGATTGTTCTCCCGGAGGTCCCAAAGTCCGGCTGTGGTGGAGGCTTGAAGGCATACCCTGTGAGGGATGCCGGTGACGACGAACGGGGCCGCCTGCTGTATACATGGTGGCACCGCTGAGGTCCCGGCCGAGCTTGGCTGCCCGCCACGGGCCTGACACCGCAAGCCGCGAGGAGCCGCTGGCAGCTGGATCCGCCCCGGCCTCGCCAAACAGGTTTAACCGACGCGGCCGGGGCGGCGGGCGGGGCGGCGGCAGGAGCGGAGGGGGAGGGGACTCTTAAGTTTGTAACAGTCAACATAACAACAACATTTTAAACATTTTTTTTTTTTTTTTTGGTCTTTTTGAGACAGGGTACTCCCAGAAGTGCACTCTAAACACGTGAATTTGTTTCCCAGCAATGGAAGAATAAATAAATCCCATTTGTGCTTCATAGGCAGGGGGAGGATGGACAAGTGACAGGCAAGCATCCTGTCCTCCCTTCCTGGAGGTCCAGGCTACACAGTCCACACTGGGGGCACACATCACTGTCACATGAAGCCAGTTGCATATTCCTGTACTCAACTACTAAAAGCCACAAGCAGAGGCCAGTCCCCAGGCTCCAAAGTGCTCCTGATATATAGAACAGATCACAAGAAGCACCCCATAGTCAACAAAAGGAAAACAGCACCTATCTATCACATTAATACTGCAAACCAGATATATGTATTTTTCTCTTACATTAAAGACATAACAGTGAAAAAGGATTGTACTGTATTTATCACCAAAGAACTGTATTCTTCAGAAACTTTGGAAAATAAACATCACAGTCTTATAGGACAAATCTTATGATTAGACTGTCAGTATACTGTCTTTCTTCTCTTTTTTAAATAAGTAAATTGAATGACCAAATAAATTAAAAGTGTTTTAAAGCCCTGAGTTCATAGACTGGTTTTAGGAGATACTGTTTTTTTTTTTTCTTTTTTCTTTTTTTAGGAAACATGGGACTCTATTTCAATGAGCAGCTTATAGATTTTGGCAAACCACATTTCCTACAGCAACGGGGTCTCATACAAGTCTGCAGTTCAAAATCCAAGTTTGAAATCTGGGATGGAAGGCATTCTGGAAAATGGAGAATCTGATAAACCAAAGACGACTCACATTCGGTGCTGGCTGTCACAGAAGGGCTGGGCATCTGTTGGTCTAAGTGTCGCTGGTCTCATGTGAATACAACTTGGTACACAATCGCTGAGCACTAGAACAGGTCAAGCAAAGTACATGGTGCGCAGCGTGTCCTGATGGACCTGGATTGCCTTGGCCAATGCTTGGTGGTCTCGCCCATTGCTCTGCCGGGGGGTATGTCTCCCTTAGGCACTGTCATATTCTTTGTCCACCAGGTGGTACCTGGCACGGAAGGCCACCAGGTGAGCATAGTATGCTGGCGCAGGGATGGACACCAAGCAGGTGCAGTGCACGTAAGTGTGACACAGCTGGTACGTGAAAATCTGCAGCTCATCTGAATTAAAACGATTGTCATCCCAAAGGACGTGGTAGTGGGAAGGCCAGCTCGTCCCCTGGATGCCGGCGTGGCTGCACAGGTAGAAGTCAAACTCGGTAGGGTGGGCGATCTTCGTGTCCATGGTTGTACCAGCTGGGTTGTTCCCACTTTTCCCAACCCGCTTGTTCTTGTCAGTGCAGAAGAGTCGTGTGTGGTGCCAATTCTGCACCATGATGAAAGTGATTCCGGGCTGGTAGTCCTTCTCCAGTTTGATGCAGGCCTCTCGGATGGCCAGCAGCTCATGGTGGAGGACCTGCTGGAACTGGCCCTCAGAGACACCGTCACGGTAGAAGATAATGCAGGTGGGCTTCAATCTTGTGGATTTGTTGAACTGGATAAGCAGCTCTGGCACCATGGCGGCCAGGTCCTGGATGATCTCTTGTCCGTGCTGCTGCACATGCACAGTAGCACAGTGGCGGTTGGGGTGTGTGTCCATACTGCCCACAACAACAGCAATCGAAGGCTTCTTCCCATCCCCAGCGGGTGGATAGGTGACATCATCTCCCAGGAAGACGACAGGCTGTTGGAACACTGGGGTCCTGCCTGTGGCAGCAGGATGTTGTTGACACCTCCTAGTTTGACTCTGATCTTCAAGCAGAGATTGGACAGGGTCTGTGGCGTAGCTCTCTGTACATTCTTCATTTGGACACACTGTGTGGCCGTCCCCAGTACTGTGCCTCCTACATGCTTGACTTCAGCATACACAGGGGTTTTTCCTGGCAAGATGACTACCACCAGCTGCAGGCCGGGATAAGTGATCTTCAGTTGCCAGAACATGGGCTCCACACTGTCCACCCCCTGAACGTATTTACAGAAGCATGGCTGCCCCTGGATGAGCATCCCAGCATCACGTGAGATTTTCCTCAGTTGCTCTGTGAAGGACTTTATATGAACTTCTGTGCACTGGTGCCTGGGTGCAAAGCAGGCAATGGCCCACACCTTGATCTCGATGCCTGTGTGGAACTGCTTGTTCCTCATGTCCCACATGCCCTGGACAGGGGTGGCAGTTGCTTTGTTCCTTCCCCTATAGAGGATGGAGGGCGGCTGCAGGACACGCCCAGTCACATCTGTCATTTCATCTTTGACCATGATTCCAAATTCAGGAACATAAGGATCTGTATTGAAACTTGCACTTCACATCAATTTGCTGATCTCCTCTTGCCGATCGGGCGCTGACCTGGCAGTCTCTCTGATCATGGTTGAGGTCTGATTGTCTGTTAATTTTTTTTATACATCTCTGTCCAGCCACTATGTTACAGACCTCCAAGGGAAGGTAGGTGTGTTTTTGCTCCTGTCCGACTTGTAAACATGGGAGGTGGGGATAGCGCAGAACCAGCTATAACTGTCCTTGAAGTACTGGGCCACTGTGCACTCAACCGTCTGCCCCATCTCCTGCTGCAGCCGGAACGTTTGGTGACTGGCGGGCCACCGGGTCACATTGGACAATTGGTAGTTCCTCTTCTTCTGACCACAGTGTGTTATCTCCACCTTTAGTCCTTTAATTTCTTTGGTAAACTTTACTCTTTGGGAATCTGTCAGAGGTTTTCGTTGTTCTTCAATACTTTCAAAATCCAAAACTTTACAAACTCAATCACCGGCTGAGCCTTGTAAAATGCTGTCGCTGACACATCAATATTCAGCATCATCTTCCAAAGAGAAGGTCGGCTGGACTGATGGAAGCCAAACCACACTTCTCGGCCCCCACCCGGGGGGTTGGAACAGCACTCAGATGCAGTGAAGAAAGAGCGGCCCACAGGGGTGTACCTCATGGATGGAAAGTGCCTCATAACAACGGCCAGGGCCTGGATCGTCTCGAAGGGGACACTGGGTAGCCGCCCCGAAAGTGCATCATGTAACACCTGCAAGTTCACGCATGACACCCACTTGATGGACACCTTGAAGATGCAGTCCTTACCTTCTCCCCGCAGCGTGACCTCCAGTTCCACTTTGTCCCTGCCAATTGGAAGGGGCATGGCAGAGTACAGATTCTTCCTTCCATCAAACACTGGTTTCCGGTCCCCGAAGATCTGTGTCTTAAAGTGCTGGACCATGTGCTCCACTATTTCCCTGTTCACTCTCCGAGGCCATTGCTCCAGCTTGATGTCCAGTTCATAGTGATAGATGTCGATTTGGGGGATGTCCATTTCAAAGAAATTGGCCTGTAGCTCGATTGTTCTCCCGGAGGTCCCAAAGTCCGGCTGTGGTGGAGGCTTGAAGGCATACCCTGTGAGGGATGCCGGTGACGACGAACGGGGCCGCCTGCTGTATACATGGTGGCACCGCTGAGGTCCCGGCCGAGCTTGGCTGCCCGCCACGGGCCTGACACCGCAAGCCGCGAGGAGCCGCTGGCAGCTGGATCCGCCCCGGCCTCGCCAAACAGGTTTAACCGACGCGGCCGGGGCGGCGGGCGGAGGCGGCGGCAGGAGCGGAGGGGGAGGGGACTCTTAAGTTTGTAACAGTCAACATAACAACATTTTAAACATTTTTTTTTTTTTTTTTGGCTTGGTCTTTTTGAGACAGGGTCTCCCTGTAGCCCCAGCTGGCCTGGAACTCACTCTGTAGACCAGGCTGGCCTTGAACTCACAAAGATCCGCCTGCCTCTGCCTCCCAAGTGCTAGGATTAAAGGCGTGCGCCACCACACCCGGCTAACATAACAACATTTTAACTTCACAGGAGGACTTCTCAGATAAGCCTGCTGGAGTCGGGACAGAGTCTAGTGTGGGGCCCTTGAGCCCCTACTGTAGGCCTGTCACAGCCATTGGTCTCTGATTTGTATAAAACATTAGGAAAATCACCTAGAAACCTTGGCTGTGCTAGGACTGAAGGCATGCTAGGATTAAATGTGTGGCCCACACACCTGGCTGGGGAACTTCCAGGAGTGGCCAGACCAGAGGAGACACAGTTCAAACCAGGGAGGTATGTTTGCTTCCTAAAAAGGAAGATGGCAGTGCAGGAAACAGAAGGAAACACATAAAAGCCCATTAGCTACCCCAGGAGGGTAGCTTCCCACCCTGGAGGCAAGAAACAGGGCTTGCCCAGGCCATTCTGGTATCAGTTCTCCAACCAAACCAGACCAAGATGTCCACATGCCTTTGTCTCCCAAGTGCTAGAAGAGAGTTTGGAAATATATATATTTTTTAGAGTCCCAAGTTATACCACTAAGATATTTATATTTCTGATTAGCATGTCAGAAAAGATTTTACTAAGTATGAGGTTAAGGCACTTACACCCTCCAATAGGTTCTTACTATAAGCTGAACTGAGCTTCCATAGCTTAAAAAGACTCAAACACACTTTCAAAACATCAGGAGCCTGGGGCAAGAGGGCTGCTCTATATCTTAAAGTGATCACAATAATTTTTTTTGTCTTTTTTGAGACAGGGTCTTCCAGTAGCTCTGGCTGTCCTGGAGATAATACTTTTAACTCACAAAGATCTGCCTACCTCTGCCTCCCAAGTACTAGGATTAAAGGCATGCACCACTACCCCTGGCTAGGAACTAAAAGCATTGAGTGAAGTATAGTTTACATGAATTTGATTCACCAGTTCTCTGAGACCAACACTTCCTCAACACAAACACACAGCCTGCCCACAAGATCAGCAAGGAGGGTACAGACACAGAGAAGTTCCTTTTCCTCCCATGAGGAAAAGGGAGGAGGAAACAGGCTCAAACATAACAGAGCCCAAAATCTGTTCCAGACTGTTCTCCCTCACCCCTTGGATGCAAGAGCCTATAATGCACCCCTGGAAGCCACAAGCACCCCAACTGATCCAGGTACCAGACCCCAAAATGGCTCTCTAGCAGAGACCGAAAGGTTGCCATGTGGCCACTCCAGAGAGCTCAGGAATTCCCCAAGCTCTAAAGACATCCTCCCAAGGCAGACCAGGATTCCTGACTAACTGTGATGCAAATTTTACTAGCTTGTAAGAGGCAGTTTATCTCTGGTCTTTGAGATACAGCTGGGTGAGGAAACTCACCAAAGAAGACCAGATGGCTGACCTTGAGCTCAAAAGAACTGCCTGCCTCAGCCTCCCAAGGACTGGGATTAAAGGTGTGTGCCACCACACCTGGTCCAAGAATTCATTCCAGTCTGGAAGGCTAGTTAATACGATAAATACATCCACCCAGAGAATCTGGCCTGAAGAGATCTAAAAAAAAATAAGAAAAAAATTGGTAATTCCAAAGCAAGCAGTTACCTCACACAATCTCTTTTGAAAGCAGACACAAACCAATGTTTAGGCCTTTAAATGCATTTTTAAATATCATTTTTTAAAATTTTCAGGTGCATATCTAGTCTGGCATGCCAAAATGAATGATCTGTGCACTTTAAAGGATTGAATAAAGTGGCCAGTGCCTTTGTTTGACAAAACCAACATGAGACAATTATAATATCATTTACAAACACACACAAAACATAGATGCATGCTTAGACATATGGAAGAACAGTTACCATAAACACAAGACATAGTCAGCCAAAGATAGGAAATGCTGTGTACATGGAGCCAAAGCCTGTTGGTCTCGGAACCAAAAGTCCAGACCCCTTGCCTGTAAGGAGCTGCAGGCTTTAGCTTGCTTACACTGACCTTGCTTACAAGGAAGTTGACTCTGTCTGTGAATTGTCACCTCAGCCTTTTTCCAAGAGCTGGGTGCGACTGCATAAAAGCCCACCAGCCTTTCTCAAGAGCTGGTTGCGAACATGCAGCAAAAGTCACCAGATACTCCAGCCGATGTCTCACTCAGTGATTTGCAAAACAGCCCTCCTCTGACGCCAGAAGCCCGATAACTGATTACCCTGCTTTACACTCCCCCTATATGGCTTCCGCCTTTTGCTAAATATATACTGCTGTCTTTGTCCAATAAATTAGACTGACAACTTTGCGAAGTCTCGATCTTTCTCTTGCTTAATCTTCACAGGTTTTGGGGTCCTCCTCGGGTACCTATTGTTACATGACCCGCAGACAGGGTCATATTGGCGCCGACGTAGGGGCTCGAGGTAAGGAGACCCCTCTACCAGACAAGGAACAAGGAGGTCCGGCCAAACGACTTAATACCGAGGGCGCTTCGCCATCAGCGGAACTCAGAAAACCTCGGGGAAAAAGAGAGGACACTTCGCCACCCATGGAGTGCAGATCCTCGGGGAAAAGAAGTGAGTAGTTCTTTGGCTCATATTAAAGATAGGCCAATTGGCTCATATTTAAGATGGGCCATTCGCTGTCTAAGGAAGAAGACAAAGCCTTCAGGGAGAGAAGAGTCCGGGTTACAGACTCCCCTTCTTCAGCACCTATCCTTAAAACTACAGAACAGTTCCTAAAGCCTAAAGCAATCCAAGGAATAATGAGCCTTATGTTCAATTTTGGGGCTCGGGGTAGAGAGCTGACCTGAAGCCCTCACAATGGAAAGGCCCAGGTCACGCAAAGAAAAAAGAAAGAAAGAAAAAAAAAAAAGATTTGGTAAAGTTTTTTATATTTCATTGGAGATCTCTGTCCATGGGTTATATTGGACGGCCCCTCCATTCATCCCAAAATATGGGACAAGGTGGGTAGGGAATTAATGCCCACCTTAAGGAAAAGGAATCTCTCATTATATTAAGTCAAATGTCTATGCAAGCTCTGTGTGTTAACTGTTCTTCATATGTCTTAGATTTATGTCTGTGTGTTCCTCTGTGTTGGTTTCTGTTAAAAAGTGGCCACTTCAAAGTTTTTTCATTCTTATATTGTGCACATAAATTAAGCTTACTTTTGGCATGCCTCTAAAACTTTTTTCAAAGGCCTATTTTGAACCCTGGGTTCCTAGTTCCTACAAAAAAAATTCTAAACTGGTTTTCTAAAGGTTTTATTTGTGTATCTGTTAAGACTGGATTTGATCTCCAAATTAAACTGGCCTAAAGTTACAGGTATTTAGCCGGGTGTGGTGGTGCAATGCCTTTAATCCTAGCACTTGGAGGCAGAGGCAGTCGGATCTTTGTGAGTTTCAAGGCCAGCCTGGTCTACAGAGTGAGTTCCAGAACAGCTGAGGCTATGGAGACCCTGTCTCAAAAAGACCAAGGAAAAAAAAAAGAAGAGAGCATGTGTGTGAGTGTTGGTAATTCCACATGTGTATGTGACTATTGGTAATTTCCAATCCCATCTGGATCAATGGCGGGGCCTTAAGTGTGAGTGAGATTGTTGTTTGAGTAAAGGATGCATCAAGCATATTGGAACCGTAAGAAAAATGTGGGCAAGAAGAATGTGGTGTTGATGGCTGGGGCTTACTGTCCCGCACTGGGAGGAGTTGTGGAGTTTTCAGGCAGAAAGTGTATGGAAAGGATGAACAAGGATGAAATTGTGCTGTTTTTTACTGATTAAAGAAGGGAAAAGCCTATTCTGAGTCTCTGATGAAAAAAAGGCAGGTTAGAGTTTTTTTTTTTTTTTTTTGTATGCATCAGACAGAGCTGGAGTTTGTCATAGAAGGGCCGTTTCTCACCTCTCACCACCTGTACTTGCTTCAGACTCAGGTCGCATTTGAACCCTGACTGCTATGGTGACCACTGCTCAGAGGGGGTCACTTTGATGTTCACAACCACTTAGAGACCCCACAGTAACTCTGGATCAGGACTCCGGCGGGCTTATCTGGGAAGGTGACTCCTTTGTCTCTAATGACCCAGTAGGGTGCCTGTCAGTAGCTGTGAGAGAGCTGCTTCATGAGCAGCATCTTGTTTAAAACATGTATTTACAAAATCTACCCAGTTGCTATCACAAAGGACCAGAGATAATCTGCTTCTTACAGGCTAGTAAAATTTGCATCAGCAGTCTGCCTTGGGAAGGAGGTCTTTAGAGCTTGGGAAATTCCTGAGCACTCTGGCAACCTTTCCATCTTTGCTGGAGACTGATTTTTGGAGTCTGGCATCTGGATCAGTGGGGTGTTGCATGGCTTCCAGGGGTGCATTACAGGCTCTTGCTCCAAGGAGCAAGGGAGAGCAGTCTGGGCAGCTTTTTTGGGGCTCTGTTAGTTTCTGCAAGAATTTTTGAGCCTGTTTCTCCTCCTCCTTCTCCTCATGGGAGGAAAAGGGACCTCTCTGGGTCTGCCCCCACCTGCTGATCAGGCTGGAAACTGTGTGTTTGTGTTGAGGAAGGATTGGTCTCAAGAACTGGGTGGATCAGGTTCGTGAAGAACTGTGCTTCATGTTTTTGGTCTCTCTGGCCGGCGTGGTGGCACACGCCCTTTAATCCTAGCACAGCCAGGGTCTTTGGGTGCAGAGAACATTACTATGAAATTTCTGAGTGCTGTCAAAACTTAAGAGTCATATTTTACCCTGATTTAGTTTTTCATCTCTAATTTAGAGATTTCATCAAGGTGCTAAAGTTTTGGGTTTGAAACTAGTTAAACATATTTGTTTCATGGAGCTGTTTAAATGAATAGGCTTGCATCTATGCAATGATTTACTTGATAATTGTATCTGGGAGGAAGGGACAGACTTTAGGACCTTCATAATCTGCTGCTGAAAGCCTGATAGGGCTACTTGAATCCTATAGATATAGTCTTTGGCCCAGAGGGAAAGTTAAAAAAAAAAAAAAGAAGAAGAAGAAAAAGAGGGACCTGTGGGTCTTGGAGACCAGTTTGATAAGCTAAAATTCTCTGCAAGATGGGAAATAACTTTCAAGGAAGCTATGTTCCAGGAGGAATTGTTTTTTGATGTATGGCATGTGTTTGTTGACTGTGTGCTGTGTTTTGCCATGGCTGTTGCATTTCAAGTTGTGGCATGGAGAAAGTTTAAATCTCCAAATAAGTAAAGGCACGGGCTAAGGATAAACGCAGCAGAGAATTCTCCTGTTGACTGGTGGTGAGCCTGTGCTGGGTCTAATTGGAAGATTTGGACCGTGTGTGCCGGAGACCAAGCATTCAGGTGTGCTCGGATCTGGGACTGAGCGCCGCGAATCGTGAGGGTGGATGAGGCGCTGTTAAGAAGGGAGTCCTTTGACTTTGTTCTCGTTGGGGTTATGCCACCCACTTTGGGAGGAACACACAAATTATGTCAGGCCCGTGAGTGCTGGTTTGGGTTCCCTGGATTGGGGCCATCTGTTGCTTCCACAGCCTTCCCAGGTGGTGGGTATTCAGAAAAATTGCGAGAGGAGCCGCTCCTCTCGTCCGGATCGAAAACTCTGCCAGTCACTTAGAAGTGGTTAGTGTTAGATATGTATGGTGGATTTTAAAGCCGAATATTATTATCCTGTCACGAGGCGGTCCATGCTGTGGGGCTGGCTTCTGCCTTCTGGCCCCAGTTCAGGTGGGGAAGGTCATAGAGGCTGAAAGGACAGGCATGCCCAAGGAGCAAGCAAGCTTTTTGCAGCAAACATTCTATAGAGGTGTTCTAGATGGCAGTCTTCTATGATGCAAATGAGCTTGTAAATTCCAGATGTGTCGTGACGGAGCTATCGATATACTTAATCGATAGAGCCATATACATACCGGGTGTACTAAGGTGATTCACCAATAGAGCACGGCGAAAGATATGGAACGTTAATAGATTATTTCGGCGCAACCTTCCGGTATCAATAGAGCCCTACAGGAAGTAATAAAGAGCTGCTGAATGTGAATATACAGTACTTTAGCTTCGGTGTACTAAGAGAGAAGAATGTATTTGCGCGAGCTGGCTCCAGGAGTGGCACGATCGGAGCCGTCCACCCGTCAGTTTAGTGTGTCGTCGGTTTCCCCCTAGAATATGCGATGAGGAGTATGTATAGTCGAATCCAGCATTAGCTACAGCCTCTGTGCCTTATCACGGAGCATAAAGGATTTTAGATCGATTAGGTTATTATGATACTTATATATAAGTGGGTCTGGATTTCCTAACACGAGGTGTAGTGACTATTCATATGGATGGGCGACGGTGTACCGTTGAATCGGAGAGATCTAGGAAAACCAAGGGATAGTCTTTGAGACCGGACACATCGTGGGGAGCAGAGTGACCTGGGTGGGAGGCTGGTTAAAATGTCTGCTTCCTATCGGTCTATCTTAGTTCGTGTAGAGGAGTCGCTGTTGGCTGGTGTTTCACTGGAAGCTGAAAGTCTAAAAGGACAAGAGCCCAGCCCATTTGGTCTCGAATCAGTCCTACTCTCGAATCCTGTGTGTTTTATGATGTATATATGTTGCGAGTGCTGTGTCCTCATCTGTGGCAGGTGCCGAGATAGTTAAACTGTCTGATGTAAGCAGGCGGGGTCGAGATATTCAGACAGGTGGAAGAGGGATCCTCCACCCCTTAATTTGTTTAATTTAATTAAGAAATTCTTTGAATAAAACTGTGTTTATGTTACTTTAGCTCCATCTTCAATGCTGTGTGTAAGAGTGGAGTGTGAGTTCCTGCTTTCAATTTATTTTAGTCCTACAGGTTTAAATCTGTTTATCTGACTATAAACAAAAATAGGTTCGATTCATAGAAAATGTTTTCTTTATAACCCTAAGTGTTAACAATTTTTTATTTGGTTTATAGTATGCATAATATTCAGTTTCAATGATAGATTGTTGTTATTATTAGTAGTAGATTGTTATTAATAGTTATAGTTTTGTTATTAAATATAATGTTGATAATAATTGAATAAAAAATAGATTCAATCCATAAAAAATGTTTGTTTTATACCCCTGAGTGTTAACAATTTTTAATTGGGTTTAATGNAAAAAAAAAAAAAAAAAAAAAAAGATATCAACTCGCTCGGATAAGGCTGGCTAGGATCAGGAAAACAAATGACACCAAATGCTGGAGAGGTTGTGGGTAAAGGGGAACACTCATCCACTACTGGTGGTAATGCAAACTCTAACAATCATTATGGCTTGCAGTGTGGAGAAACCTTAAAAGACTTGGAATGAGCCTACCACATGACCCAGCCATACCACTTCTGCGTATATATCCAGAAGACACATCCTACCACAAAGATACACGAACAGCCATGTTTATTGCAGCTGTCTTCACAATAGTGAAGAGCTGGAACCAACCCAAGTGCCCCTCAACCAACAAGTGGATAGAGAAAATGTGGTATATCTACACAATAGAGTTCTATGCAGTGGTAAAGAAAGATGATATCATGAAATTTTCAGGTAAATGGATGGAACTAGAAGATATTATGTTAAGTGAAGTAACACAGTCCCAGAGAAACAAAAGATGAATTGTACACCTCATTTGTGGATGCTAGTACTAAATACCTAGTTGTAAGGCAAATTGAACAACATTAATGCTATATTCCTTATGATCTGAACACAACCTTGCTCTTATATTATGAATCCCTAGACAGGTCCTAGAACTAACCTACCATTTATTTTCAGGCTACAGATTTTTGGTATATGATGGTGGACATGTATACATATTATAGTATAACATGAAGCTAAAATGGAGAAAGGTGAATCAAGAAATATGATATGGAAATAACACACAGCTTGTTTTCCAGAAGATACAATTTTAGTATAGGTGTGATATATCAGGCTGGTGTAACTTAGCCTTTCTGGGTACTTAATGACCATACTCAATACCCATACCAATTTGGTCTTGGGACCTAAGGGATAACTTTTTTCCTTGCCCTCAGAGGTCAACTAAGTCTCAGGGGAATATGCATGGCCGCATCTTCTGAAATCCTGCAAACGTGAGTCACCATTCTTCTTGTGCAGGGAGGTCTTGGAGATCCATTAACGGGACTCCAGCCAGTGTCCACCCTAGGAAAGAAAGTCTGTTCATGCTTCAAAAGTGAAGCCTTGTCTAGCAAGACCTAACTGTGTCCTCGAGTGGATGGAACTGGTGGTTGAAAAACCAAAAGGAGCCAGGGGCTCCCCCCTCTAAAAAAAAAAAAAACAGAGTGCCCCTTGAGGACCAGATCCTCAACTGATCTTGAGAAAATAGTAACCTTGGTCAATCTGGGCTAACTGTGTGGCCTTAAGCATCCAAAAGGAAAGTATAACCAGAAATAAATAATAAAATCTGAGAAATCATATTTCAGATATAAAACTTGAGAATCCTTCAAACCTCCAATGCCAGATGGGGACTACTAAGATATTCAGCTTGTAGACTGAGTGGCTACTGGGATTTCAGCCTCTTCAGGGTGTATACTGCCATTGTTTGACTACCAATGCTATGTCATGGAGGCCAGTGCAAGAAGATCAAGACAGGACACACGCTTACTAGACCTCATTTGGGTGACCATGGGGGGGGGTGTACCCAGTGTGGAGCACAGGGGCATGATTGATGGTTGTTTGAGTTTGTCAAGGAGGAACCTTCAAGCACTTCCTTGGGGAAAACATGACATCATTTGGTAAAAAATAAATTATATTTAACAGTTAAAATATTTTGTAAAATATTTTCTCTTTCTATTGATACATACTAGAACCACTCATAATTTATCCTTATGTAATCCTATGGTGTGTGCTATCACATAGGAATATTAATATTCATATTCTAAAAAAAGAGAGAATGTAAAGTTATACTTATTTTCACCTGAGTGCAATTTACTGTTAAAATGTGAATCTCTAAATGTCCTTAAGAATTAAACTATAGTTTATTTTCAGATTTTGTATTTTGATTTATGTGTGGAGTGTATATATGTATATTTTGGAATAATATAAAATCAAATGGGAACAAAAAAGAGAGAGAAAAACCTATTCAAAAAATTGACCAAAACAGTAAACCTGTGCACCAAAAAGGCTATAAAAAACTGAGAAAAAGATGCAAGACAGAACTTGTGTATGACAGAATGTATGAGCTCTGACAGGGGGCAGGGGGACATGAGGGTGGGCATGGATGGGGTAATAAGTCTAAATTTGATTAAGAAATGTTGTATGGGGGCTGGAGAGATAACCTAACGGTTAAGAGCACCGACTGCTCTTGAGGAGGACCCAGGTTCGATCCCCAGCATCCACATGGCGGCTAAGAACCGTCTGTAACTCCAATTCCAGGAGAACTCCAGTTCCAGGGGAATCCGAGACCCTCTTCTGACCTCCGCGGCATTGCACGACATGGGTGCACAGACCTACATGCAGACAGTACACTCATACACATACAAAAATAAATAAAATTAAAAAAAAAAAGAAATGTTGTATGAAATGTGCTCTATAAAGACTAAAAAAAAAAGATATCCAAGATGAAAAACATTATTAACTTCCTATATAGAAATATAGGAAATTGTACAAAGCCTCTTTCATTAAAAGAATTACATTTCAGGGGCTGGAGAGATAGCCTAGTGGTTAAGAGCACCGATTACTCTTGCAGAAGACCTGGGTTCGATCTCCAGCACCCACATGGTGGCTAAGAACTGTTTGTAACTCCAATTACAGGAGAACTCCAGTTCCAGGGGAATCTGCAACCCTCTCTGACCTCCGTGGCATTGCATGACACGGGTGCATCGACCTACATGCAGACAGTACACACAAAAATAAATAAAAAAAATTAAAAGAAAAAAAGAATTACATTTCAAAACCTGAAAATAGATCTGCAAAACTGATAAAAAGAAAAGTTCAGGTGTTGCCTGTAGTGGCCAAGAATGCCACTTATGTGAATGGATGAATGTCTCCACTTTCAATGACGGCATCGAGCCTACCAAGGCATAAAGTCCAGGCTGTTACTTAGAGCAGGCAATAGCTTCACCATCAGAGCTGAGGCTCCACTGTTGTGGGTTCCTTGGGGAACAGCAGAGAGTGAGTTCTAAAGGAAAAAATATAATAAAAAAAAATATTACTTTTATTTTAATGTGATCATTCAGGTTATCTATTAAGAACACAAAGTGCTGGGCATGGTGGCACATGCCTTAAATCTTGGCACTTGGGCAGAGGGCAGGTGGATCTTTGTGAGTTCAAGGCCAGCATGGTCTACAAGTGAGTTCCAGGCCAGCTGAGGGTTGCAGGAGACCTTGTCTCAAAAACACCAAAAAAAAAAAAAAAAAAAAAGAAAGAAAGAAAGAAAGAAAGAAAGAAAAGAAAACAAAAAAGCAAGAAAGAGAGGGAAAAAAAGAACACAGAGCAACTTGAAAATATAAAGGCAGTAAAAAAAGTAGTTGTTTATTTGTCTACCCCACTTCCTCATGTTTTCATTGAGAGAAAAATATAGTCCATTCGTTGGGTGGCCCATTTCTGGTAAACATAAGCAGTACCCTTAGCATGTATATTGGGATTTTAATATTACTTCAGTTCAAAATAATTTCTCTACCAGATACACTCACCAGAAAAACTTCATTCAAGGATTCCATTATTTATTTAAATGGAAAGAAAAAAAAAATGTTACTTTTCTCCTTATAAAAAGTTTGCTTGATTATAGCAACATAATTTAATTGTGTAAATGGGTGAAGAAAAGGAGCATTTTATCCCATTATACAAAGTAATGGCTATTAACTGTTTGCTCTATTTGTATAAATAATTCTTTCCAATTTTAATTCATGTAGCTAAAATTCCTTTGGGGGTGGAGTGGCCTCCATCCCCCACTCCCTCAGTACCTAAGGTCAAAGAGAGGTATGAATTTCCCAAACAGCTGTTTGGAAAGTCCTAGTGAGTTTATTTCGGCTTACTAACAGAGCAATGGACCAGGGGATTAGTTGCAGAATTGTAGGCACCTTCCCTTGGCCACATAGGAAATTATCTCTTCATGGATCCTGTAATCTCCTGGCAACTACTCAAGATGGTGAAGGCCCCAGCCTCTCACAAACTTATTCTCCTCACACCCTTAGTTCCTCCCCTAAGTATAACTCAGGCCAAATGGTTGGTTGATAGGTATGGCTGACTCTTTCATGCATAGAACCTCAACAGTCAGGTTTGTTT
Organism: Rhizomys pruinosus; assembly: GCA_009823505.1. Classification (NCBI taxonomy): domain Eukaryota; kingdom Metazoa; phylum Chordata; class Mammalia; order Rodentia; family Spalacidae; genus Rhizomys; species Rhizomys pruinosus. Next base: position 427,235 of record VZQC01012096.1, read on the forward strand.
GCCTTGATCCAAGCCAGCGGCTGAACCCAATCCTGGGAAGAAGGCATCCATGCACTATTTGTGAGTGCAGCTTGCCATGTAAAGGGCAATTACATGCTACAATTCATACAGGCACAAAGTTAGAGACTGAGATACAGATCAATGGCATGCCATTTTATTTCTGGCAATTTTAGTATTTTATATGGTCTGAAAAAATTGGATATGCTTTAATAAGGGGTTAGACACTCTCACTTTTTTCATTTTCCTATTGAGATAGCACAAGTAAATTAAACCAGAGGTCTGTCACTGTTAGGAGAAAACAGAGGAGGTTATTGTCTCAGAGAAGTCTTAAAGAATTTTCCAGAATTAGTAAGAGAAGAGGCATAAGGAAGGGGAAAGCAGTGTGCCACAAACACCACATTTCCTTATGAAGACTCCGACAGAACTGTGTGAGACTAGATTATGCTCAAGGGAGGCCAAAGTCACAGCTGAGGCCCAGGAAACCTCATCTATAAAACTATTCCTGTCCCACCCACAAAAAAGAAGCCCATATACTGTTTAGTTTTTGTTGTCAACTTGACACAACCTAGAATCTTGAGGGAAAGAGGAACCTCAGTTAAAGCATTGCAAAGTCAAGCAGACAAAAGCCCATTGTAGAACTGTGGAAATGGGCAGCAGACCCTAAGTTTAGCTGAAGGAACATTGGCAGCTGATTACTACTGGTTGAGGAAGAGATGATCTCCTTAAAGTGAGGTGCGTGAAATAGGCTGGTTAGACCTCAGTGGATGAACTTGCACTGAGGAAAGCCTGGAGACAGTAACTTGACACAGTAGGCCTTAACACACAGATAATAGAGTGTATGAATTCCAGTGGGGAAGGATGTATAAAGATGATTAAGATTGATTGAGATGTTCCATATGAAATACATATAAATTCAATAAAAATTACAAAAGAAGAATTGCCTGTGGTCATGTATTTAGAGACTTGTGTTGATTGATGATTGATGCAGAAGGGCACATCCCTAGGCAGGCCTGGGCTGTCTAGCACAGCCAGAGCCAGCAGGCAGCATTCCACCATAGTTCTTAGTCTGGCTTCCCCCAATAACAAACTCTTTCTTCCCCAGTTTGCTTTTGGTCATGGTGTTGTTTATCACAACAACATCAAGGAAACCAGAACAAGGTCCAGCCACCAATCAGGCAGATAGCTTGGAGGGTATCCAACTTAATTATCCACTTTACATTGGTAAATGCCCTAAGAGGAAGATCAACCATATTGAACTCAGTACTTCTGGATTCGTGTAAGGACAACCTTAAATTTTGTTTCCTTTCATTGCAGTGGCCCAAGGGTAGGAGGTAGATCATTGACCATAATTCACCATGCTTTGAGTTCAAACCTTGTCTGACAAGTGAAATATTGTGCCTACATAATTTATGATAAAACCTATGTCAGGGTTGGCCTAATGAATTATCAGGAAAAAGCCTTGAGTTCAATTCCCAGAATCCATATGGTAGAAGGTGAGAACTAACTCTGGCAAGTTGTCCTCTGACTTCCATATACATACTGTGGAACATATACATGCATTCGTGCACAAGCACACACACACACACACACACACACACACACACAAATGAGCACACACTGCATCCACGCATGGACATGAGATAACAAATAAATAGGTAATAAATGAATACTTTATTTTTTTTTATTTTTTTATTTCTGTATGTGTATGAATGTACTATCTGCATGCAAGTGTGTGCACCCGTGTTGTGCAATGACTTGGAGGTCAGAAGAGGGTGTTGGATTCCCCTGGAACTGGAGTTCTCCTGGAATTGGAGTTTCAGACAGTTCTCGGCCACCATGTGGGTGCTGGGGATCGAACATGGGTCCTCTGTAAGAGCGGTCGGTGCTCTTAACCACTAGGCCATCTCTCCAGCCCCCTAAATGAATACATTTTTAAAACCTTATGCCAGCCACAGCTTCTAAGTAAAGCACACATGTATTTTAAAGGGATAAATCCCTTGCTTTTTGAACTTATATATTGTTTTTGTTTGATGTAATTCAAAATCTCTATTCTGAAGACTATATAAGCTGCAGACATTAAACTGAATGACTGTATTTCAGAGAATTACATTGCTTATAGTGTCATCTTAAAAGGAGGGTATTTGTTCCCTTCTATTTAGAATTGTCTATTTCTTTTCCTCTTTTTCCTTATCCCTCCAGCCCCCTTTTGAGATAGAATGTTACTGTGTAACTCAGACAGGTCTTGAACCTTACAATCTTTCTACCTCAGTTTCTAGAATACTGTGATTATGGTTGTGTGTTGCCACAGTCTGCACATTACAGAATTTTCTCAAATAGCTTTTCACCTTCAGCAATGGGAGCTAAAGTCAAATCCTTGTACAGGCTAGGCAAGTACTCTATTCATTCTCTCTCTCTCTCTCTCTCTCTCTCTCTTTCTATCTTTCTCTCTCTCATCATCTAGAATACTATTTTACCAATTTACAAATTGAGTGAAATTTTGGGGAGATTTAATAGCCTTTATGATTGCTCTTAGATGATAGAAGAGCCTCTGGTCATTCTGGATAATAAAAACATAATTTTATCTTTCACTACAGAAATTCCTATATCAATTTCAATGTAATAATTCCCAGATTATTAAAATTCATTGGATAAATGAAATGGTCAAACAATACATGAAGTGCCCTCCATAACTGAGGAGCTATTATTGACAAGTAATAACTGTGGGGAAAGAAGAATCATTCTTCTTTGTGGCTATGGACATTGATAGGATGCTAGAGCCCAAGTCTGGGCCTAATGCAGTAGGAAACAGGAAATATTTGACAAGGGAGATTGCATTACCCGTCATCAAACAGTTTAGGTTTTGCTCTATGTGGCTTCCCCTTTCCATGACGTAATGATGTATCCCTTCCTGAAGTATTTCACAGTGTCAAAATGTCATCCGCAGCTCCTGAAATGGACCTCTATGATTCCTGTTTCTCTTATTCTCTCGCTCTCTCTCTTATGTAAACTCCACCACATAGCAATGCACTGAATCTTGCAACTTGCTTGAAAGGACATTCTTTTCTATGTACTGAGCTTCTGTACATTTCATACAACATTTATTAATCAAATTTAGCTGCCTTTCCCATTCCTGTCTCCCCCCACCAGAACTCATGCACTGTGCCATACATGTTAACTTCTTTCTTGCATGTTTTCCAGTCTTTCATAAAATTTTGATGCATAATTTTACTGTTTTTTGTCTGTTCTTTGAACAAGTCTTTTGTTGTTGTTCCCTTTAATTCACATATGTATATATGCATATATACACCCTATGCCTATACCAGATTTACAAAGTTTGAAAATAAATTATAGGTTAATTCTAAAACACAATTAGGAATTCAAAGTTAAAGAGTAAACTTACATGCAGGTACAACTAAATATAACCTTACATTTCTAAATTACATAGCAAGTTGACATATGTTTTAATATACTTAAAAAAAAAAGAAATTTAGCCAGGCATGCTGGTGCACGCCTTTAATCCCAGCACTTGGGAGGCAGAGGTAGGTGGATCTCTGTGAGTTCAGGAGAGAGCTCCAGGACATCTGGTACTAAAAGGGAGACCCTGTCTCAAAAATAACAAAAAAAAAAGTTTTATTCTTTCTCATAAATCTTAGGACTGAGGAAAATAGAAGTATACACTTAAGGTATATCTATAGCTTTATCATTCAATGTGATATTATCTTTACTAACATATTACCCACCTTGACTTACAAATAAGGATTTGATGCTAGGATCCACAAATGAGGGTCAATGTATGTCATTTGTTTTTTTTTTTGTTGTTGTTGTTTTTCTGAGACTGTGTTACTTCACTTAACATAACAGCTTCTAGCTGCATCCATTTACCTGCATGATGTTCTTTTTTACCACTGCATAGAACTCCATTGTACCATATTTTCGTTACCCACTCATCAGTTGAGGGCCACTTGGGTTGCTTCCAGCTCTTCGCTACTTTGAAAAGACAGCAATAAACATGGATGTGCACATATCTCTGCTATAGGATGCATCTTTTGAGTATATACCCAGGAGTGGTATGACTGGTTCAAATGGTAGGTTCATTTTTAGTCTTTTAAGAGTTCTCCACACTGGTTTCCATAGGGGTTCCACAAGTTTGCAATCCCACTAGCAGTAAGTGAGTGTTACCCTTCCTCCACACCCTCTCCAGCATTTTTATTGTTCGTTTCCTTGATCATAACCAATCTTACTGGTGTAAGATGAAATTTTAAATTGGTTTTGATTTGCATTTCCTTAATTAATGATGGTGAACTCTTCTAAAGCTGTTTCTCAGCCATCTTTACTTCTTCTCTTGAGAAGTCTCTATTCAGATAATTTTTTGAATTGTGTTGTTTTCTTAGTCTTTTGTTTTCTGAGTAAATTATATAATCTGAATGTTAAAATGGCATTCTACATTTAGCTATTACTGAGAACATATGTTTGTTCTAATGGGGAGAAATACTTGGTAAAGGACTGTGCTGGATAGCTTTAGTGTCAACTTGACATACCTGGGTTGAGGGAATTTGCTCCATTGGACCGGCCTGTGCTATATCTGTGGTGTATTGTCTTGACTGTTGAGTGATTTGGGGGGAACCATCACATTATGGGTGGTGCCACCCCTGTGCATGTTGTTATGTATAGTATAAGAAAGCAAGCTTGGCATGGGCCAGGGGAGCAAGCCAGTAAGCAGCATTCCTCCACGGCTTATGCTTCAGCTCCTGCCTCCATGTTCCTGCCCTGAGTTCCTACCTTGGGCCCCTGCAGTGATGAACCTGTAACCCAGAAGATGTGAGCCAAATAAACCCTTTCTTCCCCAAGTTGATAGTGGTCAGAGCATTTTGTCACAGTAATTGAAAAGGAAATTAGAACAAGGACCAAGGTCTATCTATACCTAAAAAGATCAAAGTTGAGACCCTCAGTCCAACAGCCCACAAGCATACTGGATCCTCCCAACAGCCGTAGTAGAGTACAAAAGCAAATCATTTCCCATTGGCTCCTAGACTGTAATTATCATGATCCCAAAGTAGAGAAGCCAGCTCAATAGGCCAAATTCTTGACCAACAGAAGCAAGGACATACCACAATTCTGTTAGGTCGCTAAACTTTCAAATAATTTGTTATGTAGTGATAGATAATCAATGGATGGTATGGTCTGCTTTACCAAATGAAATGTAGAAAGGAAAAAGGCATACTATTTACATCAGGAACTTAAAAGATAGTGTCATAGGTAAAAATATTTCCTGTTGCTTTGCCTTAAAAGATGCCACCTAGATTTAGTGGGTAATTGGAGGCAGAATGAGTAATTCATGGACCCACCTGCAGTGGACAACTAGCACGAACAAGAACTAAACCATTGTAGTCTAAGCAATTGAGATCTGGGGACACTACATTCTTCAGCACACACTAGTCCAGAGTCTTTGCACCTTCCTGTCACTGACATTTTCCAGGATATTTTTTTATTTTAAAGATCCATCTTGTGTGGTGAGTAATTTCTGATATCATTCATAGTCTCTAGGCAGTAAAAGCTAGAGCCACCACCTATGCATTGTTGAAAGTGTGGTGACCAAAACTGTGTCTAGACATTGGTTAATATTCCTTGGAAAGGGAATTTCCGTTGGCTGAGAATTACTGTACAATCCCATCCTGACTGGTGAGGTCAGGTTTCTCCATACTCCCTGAGTGAAGCTCTCATAGCATAAAGAAGTCAGTTACTATGCATGGTTGCTCAGGACTCTTTCTATAACCCATTGGCATACCTATGTTCTTTCAAGCATGTGTGTGTGTGTGTGTGTGTGTGTGTGACAGAGAGAGAGACAGAGACAGAGAGAAAGAGACATTATGTCACAGGAACAAGAAGTCTTGTGTTATAGGTCCCTTTAAAAACCATTTTTATGGTGCTGGAGAGATAGCCTAGCAGTTAAGAGCTTCGACTGCTCTTGCAGAGGACCCGGGTTCAATCCCCAGCAACCACATGGTGGTTGAGAGCCATCTTTAACTCCAGTTCCAGGGGAATCCGACACCCTCTTCTGACCTCTGTAGTATTGCACGACACGGGTGCACAAATCTACATGTAGACAGTACATTCATACACATATGAAAATAAAAAAATTTAAAAACCCATTTTTATGCACCTGTGTGTTTGCCTGCATAATTTTATGTACATCATGTATGTGTAAGAAACTGTGGAGGCCAGAAGAGGCTGTCAAATTCCTTAGAACTTGCTTTAAAAGCAGCATGAAAATATATAGAGAGAATACTTGCCCTTAACTCCAGCTACCTGTGTCATATTTCTTAGGTGTAATCTACATCTAGTTCAGAGAAAATTGTAAAATTTGGATCTCTAGATTGATATTCATGTATATATCATTAGGGTAGCTGAACACCTATTATTCTTAATGCTTTTAATATTTAGACTCCAGTCAGGAACCAATCACCTTATTCCTAATACCTAGGACAGCTAAAACTCTATCACTACTGTAGTTGAATTCTGTATCACTAGTTTTCAAGCCAGGGAAATCAGCCCCTGGCCTCTGTGTGATCCAGAGTTGAGGGAACCTCTGCAGGGAATGTATGTCTATATTGTTTGGCCTCAAACTCTTTTCTAACAATATTGATGCATTTGTTTTTTAGTTATATATAATATATATACATATATACATATATACACACATATATATATAATATATATACATATATATATATATAAATTTTATTATAATTATATACTATATATATATATTATATATATGCAGGTGTCTCTGGAGGTGAACAAAGCATGTTGGGTTCTCTGGAGGTAGAATCACCTCTTATGTTGGTGCTGAGAACTGAGCTTGGGTCCTCTGGAAAAGAAGCAGGTGTTTTTTTTTTGTTTTTTGTTTTTTTTTTTATTTTTTATTTTTTTTTTTAATTTTTGTATGTGTATGAATGTAGTGTCTGCATGCAGGTCTTGTGCACCCATGTCGTGCAATGCGGGAGGTCAGAAGAGGGTCTCGGATCCCCTGGAATGGATTGGTTCTCCTGGAATTGGAGTTACAGATGTTTTAGCCCCATGTGGGTGCTGGGGATAGACCCGGGTCCTCTGCAAGAGCGTCGGTGCTCTACCGCTAGGCTATCTCTCCAGCCCCCGAAGCGGTGTTTTTAACCACTGAGCTTCTATCCTTTGTTATCCTGAATTTTTAATCCTTTTATTTCTTTTTTTTTTTTTATGTTTTTTTTTTTATTTGATGCTTTGTGCATTTTATACATCATTTTCCAATTCAGTTCAATTACATCACCATGTTAAGTTCTTCTTGCATGGTTTTTCCCAGTCGTTCATAAAATTTTGATGCAATAATTGTTTACTGTTTTTTTGGGCTGTTTCTTGGAACAGTCTTTTTTGTTGTGGTTCCCTTTAATTCACATAAGGGTATATATGCATATAAGACACCCTATGCTATAACCAAATGTTACAAAGTTTGAAAAATAAAGTATAGGTTAGATTCTGAAAACACAATTTAGGAATTTCAAAGTTAAAGAGTAAACTTACATGCAGGTAAAACCTAAATTAGAACCTTTAACATTTTCCCCCTTTAAAAAAAAAAATTACATTTTTTTTTTTTTTTTTTTTTTTTTTTTTTTTTTTTTTTAAAAAAAAAGAAATGTGCCAGGCATGCGGGTGCACGCCTTTAATCCCGCACTTGGGAGGAGAGGTAGGTGGGATCTCTGTGAGTTTCAGGAGAGAGCTCCAGGACATCTGGTACTAAAAGGGAGACCCTGTCTCAAAAATAACAAAAAAAAAAGTTTTATTCGTTCTTCATTCTTTCTCATAAGCCTTAAGGACTGAGAAAAGAGAAGTAATACACACTTAAGGTAGATCTATAGCTTATCATGCAATGTGATATTATCTTTACTAAATATTTACCCACCTTGACTTACAAAGAAGAGGTTGATGCTAGGATCCACAAATGAGGGTCAATGTATGTCAATTTGTTTTTTTTTTTTTTTTGTTGTTGTTGTTTTTTCTGAGACTGTTTACTTCACTTAACAATAACAGCTTCTAGCTGCAAATCCATTTTTACCTGCATGATGTTCTTTTTTACCACTGCATAGAAATCAATTGTGTACCAATATTTTTCGTTAACCCCCACTCAATCAGTTGAAGGGCCACTTGGGTGGCTTCCAGCTCTTCGCTACTTTGAAAAGACAGCAATAAACATGATTGTACATATAGGCTGCGATAAGGAAATGCCTCTTTTGAGTAGATACCCAGGAGTGGAGGACTGTTCAATGGTAAAACAGTTCATTTGTGTTAGGTCGTTTAAGAGTTTCTCCACACTGGTTTCCAGAGTGGGGTTTTCCACAAGTTGCAATCCCACTAGCAGGAGTTGTTACCCATACTCTCCCACCCTCTCCAGCATTTTTATTGTTCGTTTCCTTGATCATAACCAATCTTACTGGTGTAAGAAAGAATGAAATTTAAATTGGTTTTTAATTTGCATTTTCCTTAATTAATGATGTTGAACTCTTCTAAAGCTGTTTTTCGTCCGCAGCCCATCTTTTACGTCTTTCTCGTGAGAAGCTCTATCAGATAATTTTTTTGCATTGTGTTTGGTTATTTTTAGTCCTTTTGTTTTCTGAGTAAATTATATAAGCTGAATGTTAAAAATGGACATTCTACATTAGATATTACTGAGAAACATTGTTTGTTCGAAGGGGGAGAAATACGTGGTAAGGAACTGTGCTGGAATAGCTTTAGTGTCAACTTGACATAACCGGGTTGAGGGAATTTGCTCCATTGGACCGGCCTGTGTTCATGTCTGTGGGTGGGTATGGTCTTGACGGTTTTGTGAGTGATTTGGGGGGACCATCACATGATGGGTGGGTGCCACCCCTGTGGGCATGTTGTTATGTAATAAGTATAAGAAAGCAGGATGGGCATGGCCAGGGGAGCAAGCCAGGTAAGCAGCATTCCTCCAACGGCTTATGCTTCAGCTCCTGCCTCCAATGTTCCGCCCTGAGTTCCTACCGTGGGCTACCTGAGTGATGAAATGTGAACCAGGAAGAATGTGAGCCAAAAAACCTTTCTTCCCCAAAGTTAGCTGAAGGACATTGGCAGCTGATTACTACTGGTATAGGAAGAGATGATCTCCTTAAAGTGAGGTGCGTGAAATAGGCTGGTTAGACCTCAGTGGATGAACTTGCACTGAGGAAAGCCTGGAGACAGTAACTTGACACAGTAGGCCTTAACACAAGTATGAATCAGGGTGTATGAATTCCAGTGGGGAAGGTGTATAAAGATGATTAAGATTGATTGAGATGTTCCATTGAAATAACTATAAATTCAATAAAATTACAAAAATAGTTATTGCCTGTGGTCATGTATTTAGAGACTTGTGTTGATTGATGATTGATGCAGAAGGGCACATCCCTAGGCAGGCCTGGGCTGTCTAGCACAGCCAGAGCCAGCAGGCAGCATTCCACCATAGTTCTTAGTCTGGCTTCCCCCAATAACAAACCTTTCTTCCCCATTGCTTTTGGTCATGGTGTTGTTATCACAACAACATCAAGGAAACCAGAACAAGGTCCAGCCACCAATCAGGCAGATAGCTTGGAGGGTATCCAACTTAATTATCCACTTTACATTGGTAAATGCCCTAAGAGGAAGATCAACCATATTGAACTCAGTACTTCTGGATTTGTGTAAGGACAACCTTAAATTTTGTTTCCTTTCATTGCAGTGGCCCAAGGGTAGGAGGTAGATCATTGACCATAATTCACCATGCTTTGAGTTCAAACCTTGTCTGACAAGTGAAATATTGTGCCTACATAATTTCTGATAAAACCTATGTCAGGGTTGGCCTAATGAATTATCAGGAAAAAGCCTTGAGTTCAATTCCCAGATCCATATGGGTAAACTCCTGTGTACTGACTTCAGGAATTTACTCGTGGAACATATCAGCATGCATTCGTGCACAAGCACAAACACACACACACACCACACAACACACACACAAAGAGCACACACTGCATCCACGCATGGACATGAAGATACAAATAAATAGGTAATAAATGAATACTTTATTTTTTTTTTATTTTTTTATTTCTGTATGTGTATGAATGTACTATCGGCATGCAAGTGTGTGTGCACCCGTGTTTGTGCAATGACTTGGAGGTCAGAAGAGGGTGTTGGATTCCCCTGGAACGGGAGTTCTCCTGAATTGGAGTTTAGACAGTTCTCGCCACCATGTGGTGCTGGGATCGAACATGGGTCCTCTGTAAGAGCGTTCGGTGCTCTTTAACCACTAGGCCATCTCTCCAGCCCCCTAAATGAATACTATTTTTAAAACCTTATGCCAGCCACAGCTTCTAAGTAAAGCACACATGTATTTTAAAGGGATAAATCCCTTGCTTTTTGAACTTATATATTGTTTTTGTTTGATGTAATTCAAAATCTCTATTCTGAAGACTATATAAGCTGCAGACATTAAACTGAATGACTGTATTTCAGAGAATTACATTGCTTATAGTGTCATTTAAAAGGGGGGTATTTGTTCCCTTCTATTTAGAATTTGTCTATTTCTTTTTCCTCTTTTTTTCCTTACCCTCCAGCCCCCTTTTGAGATAGAATGTTACTGTGTAACTCAGACAGGTCTTGAACCTTACAATCTTTCTACACCTCAGTTTTCTAGAATACGGTGATTATGGTTGTGTGTTGCCACAGCTGCACATTACAGAATTTTCTCAAATAGCTTTTCACCTTCGCAAAATGGGAGCTAAAGTCAAATCCTTGTACAGGCTAGGCAAGTACTCTATCATCTCATTCTCTTCTCTTCTCTCCTCTCTCTCTCCTCTCTTCCTCCTCCTCTCTCCTCTCTCTCTATCTTTCTCTCTCCATCATCTAGAATACTATTTTACCAATTTACAAATTGAGTGAAATTTTGGGGAGATTTAATAGCCTTTATGATTGCTCTTAGATGATAGAAGAGCCTCTGGTCATTCTGGATAATAAAAACATAATTTTACTTTCACTACAGAAATTCCTATATCAATTTCAATGTAATAATTCCCAGATTATTAAAATTCATTGGATAAATGAAATGGTCAAACAATACATGAAGTGCCCTCCATAACTGAGGAGCTATTATTGACAAGTAATAACTGTGGGGAAAGAAGAATCATTCTTCTTTTTGGCTATGGACATTGATAGGATGCTAGAGCCCAAGTCTGGGCCTAATGCAGTAGGAAACAGGAAATATTTGACAAGGGAGATTGCATTACCCGTCATCAAACAGTTTAGGTTTTGCTCTATGTGGCTTCCCCTTTCCATGACGTAATGATGTATCCCTTCCTGAAGTATTTCACAGTGTCAAAATGTCATCCGCAGCTCCTGAAATGGACCTCTATGATTCCTGCTTCTCTTATTTCTCGCTCTCTCTCTTATGTAAACTCCACCACATGAGCAATGCACTGAATCTTGCAACTTGCTTGAAAGGACATTCTTTCTATGTACTGAGCTTCTGTACAATTTCTACAACATTTATTAATCAAATTTAGCTGCTTTCCCATTCCTGTCTCCCCCCACCAGAACTCATGCACTGTGCCATACATGTTAAGTTTCTTTCTTGCATGTTTTCCAGTCTTTCATAAAATTTTGAGCATAATTTTACTGTTTTTTGTCTGTTTCTTTGAAACAAGTCTTTTTGTTGTTCCTTTAATTCACATATGTATAATGCATATATACACCTATGCCTATACCAGATTTACAAAGTTTAAAATAAATATAGGTTATCAAAAACCCAATTAGGAATTCAAAGTTAAAGAGTAAACTTACATGCAGGTACAACTAAATATAACCTTTACATTCATTACATAGCTGTTGATTAGTTTTAATGTACTTAAAAAAAAAAGAAATTTAGAGATGCTGGTGGCACCCTTTAATCCCAGCCACTTGGGAGCAGAGGTAGGTGGATCTCTTGTTCAGGAGAGAGCTCCAGGACATCTGGTACTAAAAGGGAGACCCTGTCTCAAAAATAACAAAAAAAAAATTTTTATTCTTTCTCATAATCTTAGGACTGAGGAAAATAGAAGTATACAACTTAGTATATCTATAGCTTTATCATTCAATGTGATATTATCTTTACTACATATTACCCACCTTGACTTACAAATAAAGATTGATGCTAGGATCCACAAATGAGGGTCAATGTATGTCATTGGTTTTTTTTTTTTGTTTGTTGTTGTTTTTTCTGAGACTGTGTTACTTCACTTAACAACAGCTTCTAGCTGCACCATTTACCTGCATGATGTTCTTTTTTACCACTGCATAGAACTCCATTGTACCATATTTTCTCGTTACCCCACTCATCAGTTGAGGGCCACTTGGGTTGCTTCCACTCTTCGCTACATTGAAAAGACAGCAATAAACATGGATGTTGCACAATCTCTGCTATAGAATGATCTTTGGAGTATATACCCAGGAGTGGTATGACTGGTTCAAATGGTAGGTTCATTTTTATCTTTTAAGTTCTCCCACACTGGTTTCCATAGGGGTTCCACAATTTGCAATCCCACCACCAGTGAGTGAGTTACCCTTCCTCCCACTCTCCCAGCATTTTTTGTTTCGTTTCCTTGATCATAACCAATCTTACTGGTTGTAAGATGAAATTTAAATTGGTTTTTATTGGCATTTCCTTAATTAATGATGTTGAACTCTTTTTTTTTTTGTTTTTCTCGCTCTTTCTTCTTCTCTTGAGAAGTCTCTATCAGATAATTTTTTTGAATTGTGTTTTTCTTAGTCTTTTGTTTTCTGAGTAAATTATATAATCTGAATGTTAAAATGGCATTCTACATTTAGCTATTACTGAGAACATATGTTTGTTCTAATGGGGAGAAATACTTGGTAAAGGACTGTGCTGGATAGCTTTAGTGTCAACTTGACATACCTGGGTTGAGGGAATTTGCTCCATTGGACCGGCCTGTGCTAATGTCTGTGGTGTATTGTCTTGACTGTTGAGTGATTTGGGGGGAACCATCACATTATGGGTGGTGCCACCCCTGTGCAGTTGTTATGTATAGTATAAGAAAGCAAGCTTGGCATGGGCCAGGGGAGCAAGCCAGTAAGCAGCATTCCTCCAGGCTATGCTTCAGCTCCTGCCTCCAGTGTTCCTGCCCTGAGTTCCTACTTGGGCCCCTGCAGTGATGAACCTGTAACCCAGAAGATGTGAGCCAAAATAAACCCTTCCTTCCCCAAGTTGATAGTGGTCAGAGCATTTTGTCACAGTAATTGAAAAGGAAATTAGAACAAGGACCAAGTCTATCTATACCTAAAAAGATCAAAGTTGAGACCCTCAGTCCAACAGCCCACAAGCATACTGGATCCTCCCAACAGCCGTAGTAGAGTACAAAAGCAAATCATTTCCCATTGGCTCCTAGACTGTAATTATCATGATCCCAAAGTAGAGAAGCCAGCTCAATAGGCCAAATTCTTGACCAACAGAAGCAAGGACATACCACAATTCTGTTAGGTCGCTAAACTTTCAAATAATTTGTTATGTAGTGATAGATAATCAATGGATGGTATGGTCTGCTTTACCAAATGAAATGTAGAAAGGAAAAAGGCATACTATTTACATCAGGAACTTAAAAGATAGTGTCATAGGTAAAAATATTTCCTGTTGCTTTGCCTTAAAAGATGTCACCTAGATTTAGTGGGTAATTGGAGGCAGAATGAGTAATTCATGGACCCACCTGCAGTGGACAACTAGCACGAACAAGAACTAAACCATTGTAGTCTAAGCAATTGAGATCTGGGGACACTACATTCTTCAGCACACACTAGTCCAGAGTCTTTGCACCTTCCTGTCACTGACATTTTCCAGGATATTTTTTTATTTTAAAGATCCATCTTGTGTGGTGAGTGATTTCTGATATCATTCATAGTCTCTAGGCAGTAAAAGCTAGAGCCACCACCTATGCATTGTTGAAAGTGTGGTGACCAAAACTGTGTCTAGACATTGGTTAATATTCCTTGGAAAGGGAATTTCCGTTGGCTGAGAATTACTGTACAATCCCATCCTGACTGGTGAGGTCAGGTTTCTCCATACTCCCTGAGTGAAGCTCTCATAGCATAAAGAAGTCAGTTACTATGCATGGTTGCTCAGGACTCTTTCTATAACCCATTGGCATACCTATGTTCTTTCAAGCATGTGTGTGTGTGGTGTTGTGGTGTGTGACAGAGAGAGAAACAGAGACAGAGAGACAAAAGACATTGGTCACAGGAACAAGAAGTCTTGTGTTATAGGTCCCTTTAAAAACCATTTTTATGGTGCTGGAGAGATAGCCTAGCAGTTAAGAGCTTCGACTGCTCTTGCAGAGGACCCGTTCAATCCCCAGCAACCACATGGTGGTTGAAGCCATCTTTACCTCCAGTTCCAGGGGAACCGACACCCTCTTCTGACCCTGTAGTAATTGCACGACACGGGTGCACAAATCTACAGGTAGACAGTACATTCATACACATATGGAAAATAAAAAAATTTAAAAACCCATTTTAATGCACCTGTGTGTTGTGCCTGCATAATTTTATGTACATCATGTATGTGTAAGAAACTGTGGAGGCCAGAAGAGGCTGTCCAAATTCCTAGAACTTGCTTTAAAAGCAGCATGAAAATATATAGAGAGAATACTTGCCCTACACTCCAGCTACTGTGTCATATTTCTAGGTGTAATCTACATCTATTCAGAAAAAATTGTAAAATTGGATCTCTAGATTGATATTCATGTAATATCATTAGGGTAGCTGAACACCTATTATTCTTAATGCTTTTAATATTTAGACTCCAGTCAGGAACCAATCACCTTATTCCTAATACCTAGGACAGCTAAAACTCTATCACTACTGTAGTTGAATTCTGTATCACTAGTTTTCAAGCCAGGGAAATCAGCCCCTGGCCTCTGTGTGATCCAGAGTTGAGGGAACCTCTGCAGGGAATGTATGTCTATATTGTTTGGCCTCAAACTCTTTTCTAACAATATTGATGCATTTGTTTTTTAGTTATATATATAAATATACATATACATATCATACACACATATATATAAAATAATATATAATACATATATATAATATAAATTTTAATTATATAATATATATATATATATATATATAATATATATATGCAGGTGTCTCTGGAGGTGAACAAAGCATGTTGGGTTCTCTGAGGGTAGAATCACCTTTATGTGTGGTGCTGAGAAACTGGATTTGGGTCCTCTGGAAAAGAAGCAGGTGTTTTTTTTTTGTTTTTTGTTTTTTTTTTATTTTTATTTTTTTTTTAATTTTTGTATGTGTAGAATGTAGTGTCTGCATGCAGGTCTTGCACCCATGTCGTGCAATGCTGTGGAGGTCAGAAGAGGGTCTCGGATTCCCTGGAACTGGAGTTCTCTGGAATTGGAGTTACAGACGTTTTTACCCACCATGTGGGGTGCTGGGGATGAACCCGGGTCCTCTGCAAGAGCGTCGGTGCTCTTAAACCGCTAGGCTATCTCTCCAGCCCCCGAAGCAGGTGTTTTTAACCACTGAGCTTCTATCCTTTTCTTATCCTGAATTTTTAATCCTTTTCTATTTTCTTTTTTTTTTTTTTATGTGATGCTTTGTGCATTTTATACATCATTTTCCAATTCAGTTCAAGGCTTATCTCCCCTTCCCTTCAACCCCCACCCCCACCCAACCGAGATCATGCATTCTGCCATGACTGTCCTGCATATCTCTCTCAGTTTTTTTTTTCTATTTTTTAGCTAA
The DNA here is from genome assembly GCA_009823505.1 of Rhizomys pruinosus. Taxonomy (NCBI): domain Eukaryota; kingdom Metazoa; phylum Chordata; class Mammalia; order Rodentia; family Spalacidae; genus Rhizomys; species Rhizomys pruinosus. The sequence goes on from VZQC01012096.1 coordinate 443,039, forward strand.
AGTGATAATCCATGAGTACAAGCATCCTTCATGTATAACCAATTTGCAGGCTGTTGTGCCCAAACACCCACAGCCCCACTTCCAGCGGGGGGTGAGGGGTTGTATGTCAATCAGTTTATCAAATGAGGTCCAGACTACATGGCTGTAGTTTTCACCCTTCACCCCAATCGCAGCCCTTACATTCTACCAAGCCCCCCTCTTCCGCAGATTATTCCCGGGGCTTAGAAAAAGGGGCACAAGTGGATGAGAGCAAACAGTCCACTCTCTCTGAGCTGTTGTCTTGGATTCTGGTCAATTCTGACTGTTTCCTTTATGGGCTAAGCTTGTCCAGGAATACCTTTCGACCTACTAATGAAGCACAAGCAATTAGAATATAGGTATTTAAGCAGCATTAAGAGTTATGGTAGGTTACTTTGTTAGAGACATATATGTTTAGATGAGATGGTGATCCACGAACTACATTTTTCCTGTTAAATATGATGGGGTCTTACGGTGGCTTATGATATCTCCTAACCTGTAGAGAATGTAAGCTTGTGGCATCAGCCATGGGTCATTCCTCCAAGGAGAGAGCCAATAGCCAATTAGATTTGGGATATACAAGGCATATGGCTGCTCCTCTGCTGCACATATCCAGGCAGGTGAGGTGTAGCTGTGCTACGTGGAGTCTTGCTTGCTCAGGAGACCCGTATTTGCTTTATTGGTTTAGTGCCCTTGGTAACACTCTCTGGTATCCAGAGGCCATCTGTACACTGCATGGTGGTGGCTCAATGCATCTTTTCCATGTTTAACATCAGGTTCTTCAACAGCAGGGCCTTATCGCCTCTTTTCTTAGAGTATCACAGTTTAGAGGCAAGGAGCCTTTACTTTTGTGGGGCCTTGACCCCTGGCCAAAATCTCCCTGGTGGAATAATCCATTACTGATGTCAGAGCTCCTGTATTGTATATTTTGCTTAAGCGCATAGTTTAAGGACTTTAGTGTTATATTTGGTTCGAACAGAGATAATCCTTTTCACAGTTCCTATGTCTATTAGTCAATTAAAGAAGGCAGTTTTACCAGTTTTTATAAAGATTACCTCTATAATAGTTTGTCTCCAATTTACAGTTGGAGAGCAACCCCATCTCGTCATATTTCTCCTTGTTCGGGGGGAGGCAAGAAAGTCTCTCATATCAAAACCTTTGTGGCACCTAGAAAGTAAGTTTCATCAGGACACTATAAATAGTTGTTACACAACAGTGAATATATCTCCATTTAACTCGGATGCATTACCTTTTTATCAGAGTCTGTAAACCAATGTTGTTTTAATATACACAATATTACTTTTACTTAAGTCCTAAAACACATGTATCCTGTAGACAGTGTCAGGCAAAACTGGGCACTTGTTGAACTCATGTCAATTAATATGCATTAATCGAATATACACCATGTCCTCACCCACCCTCCCCCCTTCCCAATTCACCATTTCGGTCCATTTCTGATGCAGTCTTTCTGTTTTGTTTTTCTTTTACTATGCACCCTCTCCATGAGAAATGTTTATATCGGGTTATTGGTATACAGACCAATATGAGGGAACCATTTGTCCGTTTGTTTTTTTCTGGACTGTGTTACTTCATTAACATAATGTCTTACCATCCATCATTTACCTGCAAGTTCATGATTTGCCTCTTTAACCCGCATAGAACTCCATTGTATCATGTACCACATTTTCTCTACCACCGTCAGTTGAGGGCACCTGTGCTGGTTCCAGCTTTTTTGCTATTGAAGAGCTGCAATAAACATAGCTGTGCATGTATCTTTTGCAGTAGATGTGTCTTGTGGGTAAATACCCAGGAGTGTATGACTGGGCAAATGGAAGGCTCGTTTTGAGTCTTCTAAGGGTTCTCCACACTGATTCCATAGTGGCTGTACAAGTTTTACATTCCCACCAGCAATGATGAGTGTTCCCCTTTCTCCACAACCTCCCAGACTTGTATCATTGTGGTTCTTGATCCTAGCCAGTCTTACTGGAGTAAGGTGATCTCAAAGTGGTTTTTAATTTGCATTTCCTTAATTATCAGAGATGCTGAACACTCTTAAGATGTTTTCTCAGCCATCTCTATTTCCTCCTGTGTGAAGTCTCTATTCAGATCTTTGCCCCATCTTTTGAGTGTTTCATGTTTGTTCTTTCTCTTTGTTCTTGAGTAGTTGAATTCTGGAGATTATCCTTTGTCAGATGTGTCTGCAGTGAAGGTTCCTTCCACTCTGTGGGTTTCTCTTCACTTCCTTTATTGTTTCTTTTATGTACAGAAGCTTTTGATTTTAAGGAGTCCTTTTGTCAATTGTTGATCTTATTTCTTGTGCAGCTGCGTTCTGATTTAGGAAGTCTTTTCCTACACCTATGTCTTGTAGTCGCTGCCAAGTTTCTCTTCTATCACCTCCAGAGTTTGGGTTTCACGTTGAGGTCTTTGTCCACTGGAGTTGACTTTGTTACAAGGTGAGAGGTAGGGGTTTAATTCATTCTTCTACAATGATGATCCAATTTTCCAGCACCACTTGCTGAAGATGCGTCTTTCCTCCAGTGTGTTTCTGTCTTGGCCCCGTTCAAATATGAGGGGGCAAATTGTATGAGCTCAGGTTTGGATCTTCAGTTTTAGTTCCATTGGTCAACTGGTCTGTTTTTGTGCCAGTACCAGGCTGTTTTTTTATGACTATAGCCCTGTAGTATAGTTGATATCTGTATAGCGATCCCCCTGTATTGCTCTTTTCACGCAGTTTGGCTTTGGCTATTCGGGGTCTGTTTGTTTTTCCAAATGAAATTGAGGATTTTTTTTCCAAAGCCTGTGAAGAATTCTTGGGATTTTGATTGGGATTGCAATTAAATCTGTACACTAGTTTGGGGTAATGGACATTTTACTATATTATTTTCCCAATCCATGAGCATGGAGGTTTGTCCTCTTCTGAATGTCTTCCCCTCAATTTCCTTTTTCAGGGGTTTAAAATTTTTGTTGTAGAGATCCTTGGTGTCCTTGGGTAGGTTTGTTCCTAGGTATTTTATTGTTTTTTGAGGCTATTGTGCGTGGGAAGGTCTCCTGTAGTCCTTCTTCAGTTGCTTGTTGTTGGTGTAAAGAAAGGCTACTGATTTTTCTAGATTTATTTTGTATCCTGCCACTTCACCAAAGCTCTTAACGTTTCTAGAGTTTTCTGGTGGAGTTCTTAGCATCCTTAGGTAACAATCATATCATCAGCAAAACATGGTAGCTTGACTTCCTCTTTTCCAATTAGAACTCCTTTAATTTTCCTTTTCTTGCCTTTTCCCTGCAAGGGTGTCCACACTATATTGAAAAGGAGTGGTGACAGGGCAGCCTTGCGCAGTTTCCTACCTTTAAGGGAAATGCTTCTGTCATTCCCCATTTAGGATGATATTGGCTGTGGGTTCCTTATATGGTTTTGTATTACATGGAGGAATGATCCCTTCAGACCAATTCCCTCCAGGACTTTAAAACATGAAAGGATGCTGGATTTTGTCAAAGGCTTTCTCCGCATCAATTGAGATGATGGTGGGTGTTTTTGTCCTTCATCCATTGATATGTTTGATGATGTTTATTGATTTTCGTATGTTGAACCAATCCCTGCATCTCTGGTATGAATCCAACTTGGTCATGGTGATGATTTCTTGAGTGAGTCTGTATGCGGTTTGCCAGAATCCGTTTAGATTTTTGGCATCTTGTGTTCAATAGGGAGGATGTCTATAGTTCCCTTTTTGGTTGTATTTTCCCTGGTTTTGGTATAAAGTAATGCTGGCTTCAAGAGAAGGATTTGGAGAAGTCCCTCCGTTTGTATCCTTCTGAACAATTAAGTAGTAATGGTTGTAGGTCTTTTCGAATATTTATAGATTCTGCAGTGAAACCGTCTGGGCCTGGGCATTTTTTTGTGGGAGGCTGCTTTTACATCTTCAGATTTCTTCCTGAACTATTGGTCTGTTTAGACTGTCGATATCTTCTTGGTTGAGCTTTGGGATTCCCAGATTTCAAGATTTCACCATTTCCTCTAGGTTTTCAAAACTTAGTAACTATAGATTTTTGAAGTAGTCCCTTAATGGTCTCGATCTTTCATTGTCCTGGTTTGTGATTTTCCCCTTTTGTCACAGATTCTATTGATTTGGAGTTGTTCCCATTTTTTTTTTCGTAACTACTGGCTAGAGGTCTGTTCTATCTATTTATTCTCTCAAAGAACCACATTTTGGATTCATTGATTTTTTGTATGTTTTCTTTTTCTATTTAATTGATTCTGCTCTCGATTGTTTTTCTTCTTGTCTGCTCGTGTTAGGGCTCTTTGTTGTTGTCTCTCAAGTATTTTTAGCTGCGTGTTAGATCATTCACTTGTGTCTCTCTGTTCTTTTTTTTTTTTTTTTTTTTTTTTAATTTTATTTATTTTCTGTATGGTTGTATGAATGTACTGCCTGCAGCAAGTCGTGCACCCGTTCGTGCAACGCCGCGGAGGTCAGAAGAGGGTCTCGTATCCCCTGGAGCTGGAGTTCTCCTTTGAATTGGAGTTTCAGACGGTTTCTCGGCCAGCCATGTGGGGTGCTGGGGATCGAACCTGGGTCCTCTGTAAGAGCAGTCGGTGCTCTTAACCGCTAGGCCATCTCTCCAGCCCTCTTCTGTTCTTTTAATGTAGGCACTTAGAGCTATAAACTTCCCTCTTAGGATTGCTTTAGTGTCCCATAGATTTTGCGTGTTGTTTTATCATTGTCATTCAGTTTCCAGGAATGTTTTTTTTTTCTTTATTTCTTTTTTCTCTTCCTTGACCCACCTCATTATTCAGGAGGTGTTGTTTAGTCTCCATGGTTTTCCTGAGTTTTGTAGGGTTATTTGGTGTTGATAATGAGTTTTATTGTTGTGGTCTGATAGAATGCATGAGATTATTTCAATCTTTTTATATTTGTTGAGTTTATATTCCTGTGTCCCAGTAATGGTCTATTTTGGAGAATGTTCCATGAGGTGCTGAGTAGAAAGTGTATTCTCTGGTGTTTGGGTGAAATATTCGATAGATGTCGTGAGGTCCATTGGTGTATTGTGCATTTAGTTCAGATGTCTCTCTGTTTATCCTTTGTTCTTTGATCTGGTCTAGGGGACTAATGGGGTATTGAAATCCCCTAGTATTAGTGCGCTGGGGTTAATCTGTGCCTTGAAGATCCTGGAAGAATTTTCTTATAAAGTTTGGTGCACTGGTGTTTGGTGATATATATGTTTTTGATTGTGAAATCTTCATCATTGATTGTTCCTTTGATAAAGAGTAATGTTCCTTCCTTTGTCTCTTTTGATTTCTTTTGCTTTGAGTCTATTTTGTGTGTCTATTAGAATAGTCACACCTGCTTTCTTTTTTTTTGGTACCATTTGCTGGAAATATTTCTTTCCATCCCTTCACCTTAAGTTGATGCCATCCTTGAGATTGAGATGGGTTTCTTGTCAGATAGATGGGTTTTGTTTCCTAATCCATTCTCCCAGCCTGTGCCTTTTATTGGGGAGTTTAGCCCATTAATATTTAAGGTTTAATTGAAAGATGGATGTGCTTCCTTTCACTTTATTTCCATTTGGCTTCTAGCCCTGATTTTGCTCCTATGGTTTGTTTTTTGTTTTTCTTTTCGTAGGGTTTGGTTTGAGATGGTGTTGCTCCTCTCTCTGCCCTTTGATGCTTCAAGTATTTATGAAGAGTTGTTTTCCAGATAGGAATTCCATCACTTGTTTATGTCATGGAAGATTTTGTCTCTCTCCTTCACTATAATCGACATTTTTGCTGGGTAAAGTAATTCTGGGTTGGCATCGTAGTCCCTTAACACTGGGAATGCTTTGCTCCATGTTCTTCTGCTTTCATGGTTGAGGCGAGAAGTCAGTTGTGATTCTATGGGTTTTCCCTTTAATGTGACTTGTTTTCTTTTGTAGCCTCAGAATTGTGTCTTTGTTTTGGGCTCAGCATTAACTATGATATGGCGTGGGTTTTTCTTTTTGATCTGTCTAATTGGGTTCTATGTTCTTCTTGTTATTTGTATGGGTTGTGTCATTTTTAGTTTGGGGAATTTTCTATTTTTTTTTTTTTTTTTTTTTTTTGTCTTTTTGTTCTTTCTCCTTCCCTCTTTTCTATGATGCGGAGGTTTGATCTTTTCATAGTGTCCATATTTCCTTGTTGTTCCACTTTTGTGTATTTTAAATTTTCATAATCTTATTTTGAGCTTTTTAATTGCTCTGTGTTATCTTCCAGAATCTGAGATTTCTTTGTTCTGCTCCCTCCATTCTACTTCTGAGGCTTTTTTCCTCTCCTTTCCTTCTTGATTGAATGTGTGTTCTATTTCCTTTTTCGTTTCACCGGTTCTTAGTATTCCATTTCCTTTTTGAGCTCTCAATCTCTCTTGGTGCTTCTCAAATCTCTTCTTGGTGCTCCTTACTTCGTTGGTGTGGCTTCCTTTTTCAGTGTTTCTTCTACTTCCTTTCGGAGTTTGGTTTTTTTTCTCTCCTCTAGTTCTTTGTGGAGTTTGTCAGTCTGTTTCTTTTATTTTCTTTCCGAAGTTTTCATTGTATCCCTCTAGGTCCTTTTTGAGTTTTTCTTCTCTTCTCTTTAGTTCTCTTATTTCTTATTTTTTTTTTCCTTCAGTTTCTTTCTGGAGTTTGTCAATCTGTTCTTTAGTTCTTTCTGGTGTTTTCATTGAATCCCTCTAGGTCTTTTTGAGTTTTCATTTTCCCTTTAGTTCTCTGAATTCCTCTTAATGTTCTTTAATTTCTCTGCATAGTCTGCAATTATTCCTCTAAGATCTGTTTCCTTGGGTCTCCTCCTATGGGTTCCCATTGAAGTTATCTCCTACTGGTTTGGTACGCTTGATGCAGGATTTTCCTGTGCCTTTCCCATGTTGTCCCTTCGTCGTGTTTGGCATGTGGGCGCCTTTTGTGATTCAGATCACAAATACCTTTTCACTATGTTAGGGGATGGTTTACTTTCCTCCTTTGGCTGTTTGTTTTTTTTTTTTTTTTTTTTTTTTTTTTTTTTTTTTCCCTTTCCTCCTCCGTGGTTATAGGAGTTTGATTGTCTAGTTTCATTTTGAACCACTCTTCTCTTCTTGCTCTGAAGGTTCTCCAAGGAAAGGTCCACTTGGATTCTCACCATCTCGGGGGGGGGGGAATGCCGACCTAGCCCGCCCCCGCCCGGCAGCCGGCACCAAGGTGTAGGCCACTACCACCAGGCCCCTCTGGTCCCAGCACAAAAGAACTAGACGGTCCCGCCCAAGCCCCCTTACCTGCGGCCAGAGGCGCAGATGCCTGCCCAGGTAGCCTACTCCCGCCCGCACCAAGGTGCAGGCCACTAGCACCCGGCCCCCTGGTCCCACACAAAAGAGACTAGGACCTTCCCGCCCACGGCCCCCTACCTGCGGCAGAGCGGCAGATGCCTGCCCAGGTAAGCTCACTCCTGCCCGCACCAAGGTGCAGGCCCTACACCGGCCCCTCTGGTCCCAGCACAAAAGAGAATAGGACCGTCCCGCGCCACGGCCCCCACCTGCGGCAGAGGCAGCAGATGCCTGCCCAGGTAACTACTCTCCCCCACCACACCAAGGTGCAGGCCACGTGCACCGGCCCCTCTGGTCCCAGCACAAAAGAGCAATCCTTTTCTATTTCTGATGTCACCAGAGACTAAAATCACAATTCTATTTTGTTCACATGTCTTAATAACCATTGATTTTTCACTTAGAATACATCCTACTAAAAAATCTACTGGAATGAATGATATACCAAGTATATCATAACTTTATTAGAAAATTTTATCATTTCCATAATTAACATATATTGTATTATAAATAATAAAACTTGTGGATTGTGGATATGGCTCAGTGAATAAGGTGTTTTCTACATAAGCATGAGAACTTACATTATGATCCACAGCACTAATGTAAACAGCTAGTTACTGGATGTATCTGTAACCACAGTGCTGGGATGCAGAGACATGAAGATCCCTGCACATGCCTGAACATGAGTGTATGCATTCCCCACCCACATGTACACACACACACACACACACACACACCACACAACACACACACACAAAGATTAAAATCCTTACTCTGAACTGAGGCCATAAATCAGTCTCAGCTCCATGAACAGAAAATGTCATTTTCATTTTCATATTGGGTTTAGTTTGTCAGAGTTCCAGGGTTCTAAGTGTGGGATAACATATTTGTTCTGGGCCTCTTCCAGATAATATACCTGGCTTTCTCTTTATTTCCTTCTCCTGCTCTTCTCAAGGTTCAGACCAATTCAAAGGTCTGCCATGGGAAGTATTTAAAGAACCATCAATAGATCAGAGAGGTCTCAGGAGTTCCTATCTCCTCCCAACCTTCTTCCAAATTTTGGAAGTAAGTTTATTTATTTCTAGTAACTTTGTTGTGGTTCAGTTGTTATTTTGCAAAATTTCCCATGTTTAATGTTTACAAATAGATGTTTGGACATATATGCATATGCCTATAAAACTTTTGGAACAATCAATATAAAATGAATATATCTCACCTCCAAAAGTTTATTGTACCATTTTGGCTTTTCTCTCTCTCTCTCTCTCTCTCTCTCTCTCTCTCTCTCTCTCTGTTTGGTATTAACATGTAATTAAAATCTTTTGTATGCCTCTTCACTTTGTCTCTTTTGCCTGCCTTTGTACCTGATTATTCTGCTCACAACTTAGCTAAGGTTGCTTATTGCAGACTATTGCCAGTTTGGAAATGAGACCTTAAGAGGCAGGAGCACAAAGTACATGAAGGAGAAAGAGCAACATCTTTACAGTCTTTTTCCATTAAGTTATAATGTAGCAGAATATACATTTGGGATTCCATTTCTTTCTCTTTTTATACAATGTTGATAATATAAAATGGTAGGTTTCCATATGGCTTTTTCAAAGAACCTACCTTAGCTTTTTCAAGAAACCAAAGCATAGTCACATCACACAGAATGTGCAATTTTCAATTAAACAATTATAATTATGTCTTAATTGGGGCTGGTAAAGTGTTTCCTCATATTCATTTTATTCATAATTATGTTTTTAAAAATATTTTATTCATTTGAAAAATGAATGTAGATTTTGCAGCACTGGAAATTAATTATTTTATTTCCACTGAAATAAAAGATAATAACTACTTTGCCTGGGCTCATTTAAAAATATATAAAGAACCTTACTTCAGAGGTTGGTGCAGAATCAGACAATAAAGTATTTATCATCAAACTTTTGACAAGAATCACCACCTGAAAAAAAGATGAACAATAATAACAAGAAATTCAGATAAACAGGAGGAAGACAGAATGATGTGGGCAACTTCAAGAAGATTGTAATGCATAGCCTCACGGAGATTTCAAGGGTTATTACACTGAAACAATTATGTCCTCATTGAGAAGAAGGAATAAAAACCCAAGAATGCTTAGCATAAAATGTTATTGACAAAATAACAAGCAACAGAGAGAATAAATTCTGAATTTTCCTAACGAAAAGGTTAGGAAATTAACTTGAAACCTTAGCTACTACTTCTCATGGAAAATATTTAAAAATGGGGAAAAACAGGAAATGTAATGTAAAGTATAAAAATTCAATGTGTATGGACTGTAATTTACAGAAAGCTCTAACAGCATGAATATAATAGGACTCAGTAATTGAAGGGATAATGGAAGATAAATTCCTTGAAATGAAAAAAGATCTCACTCTTCAAACTGAAAAATCTAATTAGCATATAGAGTCTCAAGAAAATGAGATCTCCACTGAATATTATTATAAAGAAACGAAGACTGAGAGCTAAAGAGGAAGGGAAATAGGAGAGGAACAATACTAATTTTATGTTCACAACACACAAAGGTGTATGATAGCACCACGGTGCTTAGATATCTCTGATAAGAAATTACTGGAGGGTTACAGAATTCTACATCTTGGTGAGAATAATTATCTATATTTAAATTTCACACAAGGAACTAAAATAAAATAAGTATAACATGCCAAAGAAATATCAAATAAAACTGGACATTTCCAAGCAGTTTGTGTGAGCTACTTGAAAAACTTTTGCATGTCAAAGAAACTTTTTTTGGGGGGGGCTAAAAAAAAAAGACAAAAAAATGTTCAGATGCATTTTCTCAAGCTTCAGAGAGCATAATATAACCAGAAAATATGAAAAAGCAAACATTGTAAATTCTGACTGATGGTTCCCAAATGATGAAGCAAACACAGACACACACACACAGACACACACAGACATACACACACACACACACACACACACACACACATACACACAGAGTGAGAGTGAGAGCGAGAGCAAGAGATCTGTAGCCTTCATTTCGATGGCTATTTTAGGCTCAGGTCTAACTCCTGTTTGGAAAATCTAAACAGCAAATGCAGTCTGGCAAGCTACTCTAATGATGTAGAGATGAAGGTAATGATACTGAAACAGATGCTTGGCGTGGCCTGTCAGAGGTTTTTGGAAAAAAAGGTCATGAGACTTCTCCCAGTGGATCAGTTAAAGGCACATATTATGGAGATGGAAATGGATATTATCTTAAATGTTCAGGAAAGTAGCACAAGGGAGAAACTGGGTCTGGTGCAAAACTTCAAAAGACATAGAAGGAGCAAGCAATGACTGAGAAGAGAAAATATCACCTTGGTCAAGACATGTGCTGCAAGAAGGTCAAAAACTTCCTTTGGGGCATCTTCTAGGAACTATGCCAGGCACTTATTACTTTCTCAAATTTCTTTCTCTCCCTCAATATTAATTAGGGTACAGAAAATGAGCAGCCATAAGAAACAGACATTGACCTTTAATAGAGTGATGGTTATTTCTCATTCCATCATAGTTCTGTAAGTTTCTAGTAGGCAGCACCTTCCATCAGATCTTGACAAATCAGCCACCTGTCATTTATTCTCTGTCTGGGTGTGCTCCCTATTTTCTACATCTGCCCAGGAGACACCCACCCAGCTTAGTGGAGAAACAAGCAAGGCATTCCACACTAAATTACTTAAGACTGCAAATAATCCATCAACATACATGAGTCTGATAAAAAAATGGAAGAAGAGCCAGGCATAGTGTCACTGCCTTTAATTCCAACACTCAGGAGGCAGAGACATGGGGATCTCTGTGAGATTGAGGCTAAGGTTTGATATTCAAAACAAGTCACGACCTGATGGAGTTACAGGGAGACCTTGCCTAACAAAAGACCAAAAAATGAGAGAGTGATGTTCAGTAGTCCAGTCAAGCCATACTCCAATTGGTCATTTTCCAACATCTGAGTATCGAGCTCTAGGCCTCAAAGCATTGGAATCTGTGATGGTTAGTTTTAATTTTCAATTTAGTAAGACCTAGAATCACTTGCGAAGACAGTCTCAATGAAAAATTACCTCATTGTGGGGCTGGAGAGATGGCTCAGTGGTTAATAGCACCAACTACTCTTGCAGAGGACGCAGGTTCAATTCCCAGCATCCACATGGTGGCTAAGAACCATCTTTAACTCCAGTTCCAGGGGAATCTGACACCCTCTTCTGACATCTGTGGCATTGCATGACATGGGTTCAGCAACCTACATGCAGACAATATACACATAAAATAATAATAAATAACTAAAAGTAAATAAATAAATTTTCACCTTGACATACAAACATATCACCATTAAACCACAAACTTTCCATTTCTTATGCCCAAGGTATGATGTTAATATCACAACATGAAATGGACAAATTTAAAAGTCTCACAGTCCTTAAAAATCTCTCAAACAGTTAAAAGTTCAGTCATTTTAAAAGCCTCTTGTGGTGGTTTGAATGAGAATGTCCCCCATAGGCTTTAAGTATTCAGACATTTTTCCCTAGTTGGTGGCGCTGTTTGGGGAGATCTTAGAAGGTGTGGCCATGCTGGAGGAATTATGTCACTGGGGGGCAGGCTTAGAGAGCTTAACAGGCCTTGCTAGTCTCCAGAGGCTCTCTCTCCACTTCCTGTGCTCCTCAGAGATGTGAACTTTGGCTTTCTGCTCCAGCCCCTGCCACCATGCTTCCTGCCACATTGGACTCTAATTCCCTGGAACCATCAATCATAAGCTTAAATAAACTCTTTCTTTTATAAGTTATCTTTGTCATGGTGGTTTTATTACAGCAACAGAAAAGTGGCTGATACAGTAATTGGTAATTGTGATGGTTAATCCTGGGTGTCAACTTGACTGGACTAAGGAACAAATAAGAGAAAAAGGATCTTCAGATTGGACGACCTCAACCCGATGGCCCACTCCAAATGTGGGTGTTACTTTCTGCTGGCAGGCAATATTAAAGGCCATGGCAGAGGGAGCTGGTCCCTTTTTTCCTGTGGCTTGCCTCTCTCTAACTGGTGTGTTTGTCTTGCTGCTGTGATCAACCCTTCGGATCCCAGCATGTACTGAGACCGGCAGATCTCCTGGAATCCATTGGGCCTTCAGCACCAGATTGGGACTACTGAGACATCCAGCCTTGTGGACTGAGCAGTTCCCTGGAGCAGCTACTGTTGGACTCCTTGAACTCTGTCACATGAGCAAATCAATAAATTTTATATAGATATGTATTCTATATAGTTAGATATTCGTCCTGTTGTTTCTGTTTCTTTAGAGAACTCTGACTAATACAGTAACCCAATGGACATATGTCCACGTGGGTTCAAAGCCCACTCCTGGTCCCAACTACTGTATTAGGGAATTAGAGTCCATTGTAGTGGGAGGCATGGTGACCAGGGATGGAGCAGAAAGCCAAGGTTCACATCTCTGATGAGCTTGAGAAGTGGAGAGAGAGCCTCTGGAGACTGCAAGGCTTGTTAAGCTCTCTAAGCCTGCCCACAATGACATACTTCCTCCAGCATGGCCACACCTTCTAAGAACTCCCCAGACAGTGCCACCAATTGGGGACAACATGTCTGAATACTTAAAGCCTATGGGAGATATTCTCATTCAAACCACCACTCCTCTCAACTGTGGGCTTCTACAAATTAAAATATTAAGTACTATTTTATTCCAAGGGAAGAATCCAGCACAATAAAGCAAAATGTTAGGCCAGCAAAATAGCTCAAGTCTGGACATTTGGGATTTACTCACAATCTAGGTTCTAAAGGTTTTCAGAAGCTGCACTTCTCTGTCCACAGCACATACAGCTCATCTCACAAGCCCAGGCTGGCTCAATTCCAAACCTGTTGCTGCTGTTGGTTGTTCACACACTGTTCTGACATCTCCACTGTAACTAAGGCTGCCACTTAACCAAATGGCTCTTCTGGCCTCTCAGATTCTCCCCATTTCCCCTTCAAAACTAGAAATCTTCACTGAAGATGAGGCTGTATTTTCAGCAGTGGCCTTTCCTGGCCTCTAAGCGTGTCAAGCCTCAGATGCTCTCTGTAATCCCTTCACACTTTCAACACCAGAGCCACACAAGACTCCTACACATTACCAATTCCTGCTTTCAGCTTGAGATGGAGGTGGCTTGGGCCCCCTCTGGACCACAGCTTCTGTGCACTGACCCTCAGGAAATTCTTCCTATATGATTTCACTACAGTGATGCTGGTCTCATTACTTACAAATGATTTTTAGCCCCAGCTAACCAGCATCAATCATCCCAGTAAAACAAAGATTTCACTTCAGGTTCTGGTCTCTTAATCACAGCTGATCTAGAGCTCTTTCAGCACAACTGTTCCAAGCTCCACAGCAATAACCTCTAAACACCCAATGACTTTTCTAGTCCGAAGTTCCAAATGCTTCCAAGATCCTCTGCCAAACACCTGGATCAGCTCTGTCACAGTAATATCCCATGATCTTGGTACAAATCTCTGTTATACTTAATTTTCTGTTGCTGTGATAAAACACCTTGACCAAGGAAACTTAAAAAAATTGAAGAGTTTATTTAAGATTACAGTTACAAAGAAATTGGAGTCAGTCATATGGTGAGGGCTGGAGCAGGAGCAGTAAGCTCAATGCTTACATCTAGAAGCAGGCACAGGAAGCAGAGAGCAATGGAGAACCAGCAAGTGTTATGAACTCTCTATGCCTGCCCCCAGTGACATGCTTCCTTCAGTATGGCCATGCTTTATAAGACCTCAAAAACAAGGTCACCAACTGGGAACAAAATGTTCAGATACTTGGAGCCTATAGGGGACATTCTCATTCAAACCATCACATTCCACTCCTGGGCCCTCATAAGCTTATGATCATATAAAATCTAAAATGCATTTTGTCCAAACTTAAAATCCCCAAGTCTTTATGGTCTCAATACTATTCAAATCCACAGTCCAAAGTCTCTTGTGAGAATGAGGGAAATATCTTAAATATAAGTACCTGTCACATCAAAAGATAAATGGTATATTCCCAATATACAGTGGAAGCAAAAGCATATTCCTATTCTAAACAGTAATTGGGTATAGTGAGGAAATACTGGATCAAAGCAGGCCAAACACCAAATCTATGTCTGATGTCACTTCCAAAGTGCTTAGATGGCTCAGTGTCTCCAGCTTTGCTGTATGTAACATACATCTCTATCTAGGGCTGGTATCACTCTTTGTATGCAGCTCTCCTTGGCAGATTTCTCACAGCTCTGGCATCTCGAAAATCTTCTAGTGGTTTCCACTGCCAACCAGACTTTACCTTCACAGCTTCTTGCAATGGGTTATAAGGGCCCCTTGGGCTGTCAGGGCCTTCTTTATGCAGGGATGACTGTGCTGCATGCTGCCTGGCCTGGGCTGCTCTCTGAAACCATGGAGGAAGAACTGAAGACCCCTTAACCCTTAGATTTTTCATGCCAGCACCAGGTAAATGACACTGCCAAGTCTGCCTGCAAGTTTGGGATGTACCCCAGCCTGCTTTATCCTCTTTTGAAGCTTTTCTTTTCAGTGGTTTTCTAGTAGAAATCCCACCAGTATTTTCCTTTCACTAATTGGAGGCTTACCTGTGGGTGTGGTCTTGCCCTAGAGACACTTTCTCCATTGTTTAAGTGCAAATCTCTAGGCCTTTCCTTAATTACTTTATTCTCCTTATCAAATGGATCCTCTCCTTCAACACATTCCTTGACACCAACTTTTAATTTTCTAGTCCTCCTTTTAAATCCAAACTGTGCATTCTGCATTTCTTTTTGCACCATTTGCTCTTTGTCACTGTAGATCTGCTTAATAGTCACCACACCACCATTTTTAGGCTTCCTTGATATATCCTCAACTGAAGAAGTTAATCCTTTGCTTTTAGTTTAGCCTCAGGCAAGCTTTTTGGTTGTGGGAAGATATCAACCACACTTTTTGTCAAAATATCCCAACTGCTGCTCAAATCCTCATTTTCCTCAGGAATTACATTGCTCTCAGCACTACTTTCTTCCAGTCTCCTACTAAGATGAGCCACTAAGCCTGCTTAAAGCAATCAACTGCTTTGCTAGTCCAACTCTTCCACATTCCCCCAAATACCTAATTGGTCAGGTTCCTCATTGCTAGCAGCCCACTTTCTGGTACCAACTTCTGTTCTAACTTGTTTTCAAATGCTATGACAAAACACTATGACCAAAACCAACTTGGGAAGGGAAGTGTTTATTTGTCTTATATCTTATATCTCCTGGGTCACAGTTCATCACTGAGGGAGCCTGAACCTGGAGTCAGGAGTGGAGGCACAAGCCATGGAGGAACAATGCTTACTGATTTGCTTCCATGGCCCATGGTAAGTCTGTTTTCTTATACACTACAGAATAACCTGCCCAAGGGTGGCTCCACCCACAGTGGGCTGGGCCTTCCCACATCACTCAACAATCAAGGATATAACCCACTGACATAGGCCCGTCCAACGGAAGCCATTTCCCAGTTGAGGCTCTCTCAACCCAGGTGTGTCAATTGACAACTAAAGCTATCCAGCACATGTCCCTTCAAGTTCACCTACTGCAGCCTGGTCAGCCTACCGAAAGTCCCTCTCTTAAAGAAGATCAACTTTCCCTGACTCTTCAGGAACCAGTTGTCAATATTTCCTTGGCTAAAGTTGAGATCTGCTTGTTATTTCCTCAGTTCTGTACTGGGATTTTGTCTGAGTCTGTCTGGGTCTTGTGCATAATGTCACCATTTTTAAGGTACTTGATGACAGCAGCAGAAATCAAAGGAGAAATGATTCAGTGGTATGGAGAGACTGTTCCAATTGAAATATTCATGAGTTGAATGATATAGAGAAACTATAACTGAATTTGGGATTAAGCATTGTAAGTGATTATGATTTGGGGATTAAAGATTTTATGTGACAACAGATTTGTCTTTAAATTACTATCTTTATATTGCTTAAAAGTAAGTACAAGAGACACAGATGCATTTGCCTTTGATTATTATGATAATCATAATATTATGATGATTATTATGATCATCATAATATTATGTTATTATGATAATCATAATTATTGATAATTATGTCCCTCTATGGGGCATAATTACTTTCATTGATCAAAGTGAAAGGAAGTCGAAAACAAAGATCTGGTTACCTTGTAAGTGTACCCTACCAGTTGGCCTACTTTAGCACATTTGTTATAATTGAAGCCTTATTTCTTCCTCTCCTTTCTGCCTATCTTCCTTCATTTCTAGGTGTCATGTCTTCTGTTAACTATGGAAGGAGTTACAAGCTCACAGGTCAAAAATTGTTTTTAACAAAGTAGAATATGGATGTCTTTTTTCCTTTTACTTCATCCATTTTCTACTGATTTATTGGATGTTTGTTTAATTGTGTATGTGTGCATATACAAGTGAATGTGGAGGTCAAGGAACAACATTGAGTTGTCAGTTTCCCTTTCCTCCTTGTAATCCAGGGATGGAATTTGGGAGTCAGACTTGGTAGCAAGTGCCTTTACTTGATGAAGCCATCTCACTGGCCCTAGAATTTATTTTTTAAGACACGCTTATTCTTTTTCTCTTTACACATATTAGAGGCATGTAAAGTTAAGAGTGTAAGTAGAACTGATGCTGCAACTCATTCCTTTCACCATTGTGATTCTGTCAAGGGGATGTAACAATAGATTTCCTCCTTATATTTGGGAGACCAAAGATATAAAAAGAAAAATTTTCTATGTTTTGATGGGGGCTGTTTTGAAGAACCCACAGTCAAGGTTACAGAACAATAGTAAAGGCTTCTTCATGAAATTTCCTGGTATGAGAGAGGGTTGCAGTCCACCACATTTTCTGAGGCACCACATTTTGTTGCATGAGCACATATAAGCATACTCATATGACATGAGATGTGAAGTAGCTGAAAGACACAAAGAACAGTAAAATTGTTATGGGAAACACAGAGACCAGAGCTGCAAAAACTAAAATTACAGGGAAGAGAGTGAATCAAGGATGGCAAGATCTAGAGTCGGGAGAGAAACAAGTCAGGATGACAGGAAGGAAAACTTGTAGATAGTGCATGCTTTTTATCCACAAGAGACCACAATAAACCATCAATTCTTCTCCCTGCTCCATTGTCCTTGATTATATCATGATCTGAAAACATTACTTTTACTGTTATTCAGTGATTAACATCTGTCTTAACAATAATGATAATATACATACAAATATGTAATTACTTTTCATTGCTATGACAAATACCTGACAAAAGCAACTTAAGAAAGGAAGGAATTTTTTAATTTTTGCTCACAGTTCTGGATTACAATCCAGAAGGATTGAAAAGGCAAAGGCAAGATAGTGACTCTTCAGACAGACACACTGCATCTATAAGCAGGAAGAAGAGAAAGATGAATGCTGATACTTGGTCCCATTCTTTTTTTTTTTGGTCTTTTCATGACAGGGTCTCCCTGTAGTCCCAACTGTCTGTCCTGGAACTCACTATGTAGACCAGGCTGGCCTTGAACTCACAAAGATCCACCTGTCTCTGCCTCCCAAGTGCTAGGATTAAAGGTGTGCACCACCATGCCTGGCCCATTCTTTCTTTTATTTACTTCAAGTACCCAGCCCATAGGATGATGACACACTGTGGTCTTATGGGTCTTTCTACCTCAATTATAAAATCTTGAAACTGCTTCACAGACATTTCCTGAGTTCTTAGGTGAGTCTAGATCCTGCAGGTTGATAATGAATATTGAGTTTTCATTGGTTGATTGTTTGCTTGGCTGGTTTGTTGGTTGTCCAATTTATCAGTTAGTGGATCTCAAAAATCCCCATGGCATATGTCAATTGTCACGAAGGATTCCCTCAAACTTGATCATAAGATTTTTCTATTGCTTCTTTCTGTCTCTGAAAACTACAATGTGCTCATGGCTATACCACAGGATGCCAAATCTACCAGCCTCTTGTCTCATGTTCACAAAGAACTGGGCTTTTTTTTCTTAATTAATCTTGTATATTTTAGATGATATCCATGGAACTGTGAACTATTCCTTTCATCTCAGTCTTAATTGCATTTCCATTGCCATTTTTTGGCATTGAATGATCTGGTACTTGGTGCCTACTATAGCATCCCTTTCCATATTTTTAAATTATGATAAAAATGGGTATTAAGTTTATGAATATAAATGGCATCATTTTGGGATTCAGGTTCCGATTGAATTAAGTAATTAAAATTTTCACTGCATATAAGAATTTCCCATTTTATAGAACATAGAAATTGCATTCAACATAAGAGACATGCCTTTCTTATTTTATGATTACTTTATTATCTTTTTAAATTTACCATCTTATTTTTATCTTATTGTTATCTTATTTTGGTCTTTATGTTTTATAGTTCAGTTCAGTATCCCCATATCTATTAAGGATAACTTAGCATAGCAAAAGAAAAAAAATGTAGAGTGTGGAGTGTCAACAAGGTATTTAAGATATATGCAAAAAGTTAAATGATTAGAATAAGTAAGACTTTGAATGTAACTAAAGACATCTTCATGAAGTCAAAACATACTAAAATACAAAAATTAGTGTATGTTGAAAATCAGAACAGTATTAGAAATATATTGACATTACTTATACTAAAATAAAGATTTTGTAGACAATATTGCTTCATATGTATTAATTTGGTATTTTGATTTTTCCCTCTCTTGAAAGCTTCCTGGTAGAGTGTTAACATCCTAAGAAGAATGTTCCTTCTCAAATTTATTCAGTGTTAGCTTATACAGAGAAGTTATGAAGAATATTGAATTGTTGCTTCTTAAGGGGAAAAGTGAGAATAATTTCTGTTACTTCTGGCTGCATTTTCATACCTTTTTTCCCCGGGACTTGAACCAGAGAAAAGTAAAAATGCTATTTCTAGCTAAAAGACAAGACTTGGGGCTTATTTTTCTTCCCAGTTGTAAGATATATATATATATTATATATATTATATATATATATATATATTCATAAAATGTGAAAAGAATACATTTTAGGCATTACTTACAATGTATGTAACAGAGACCTAAGAAGTAGTGTTGGTTATAAAAATATCACAAGGAGACAGGTGTGGTGGCACACACCTTTAATCCTAGCACTTGGGAAGCAGAGGCAGGCAGATCTTTGTGAGTTCTGGGACAGCTGGGGCTACAGGGAGACCCTGTCTCAAAAAAAAAATATCTCAAGGTGGAAAATGAAGAGACACACTGTTGCTATCAAAGAAAAAATATGAGGTAAATATGAGAGGTTTTATTTACATTAGACTTAGGTATTACTTTTTCCCTTTGTTACAATGTGGGATTTTCAGGTTGGTGTGTTTTTATGGAATTTTCTTTTATATCCTTCTCATTCTTTGAGGAGCTCTGAAAGAAGCTCAAAGATCACACATCTACTGGAGAAACCCATACTTGGAAGCAAGATTTGAGTGTTGGGTAAAATGAACTGGAGAAAATGAAGACAATATGTAGGAATTGGCTGACTGACAATGCAAAACAGGAAAGCCTGATTATCAACTTTAATAGATGAATAGGTAGTCAACGGAAATGTAAAATATTATTTTCAAATGTACTTCTTCTATACTTCTAAAACTATGTTTTAGGAATTTACTATGTCTTAGGCATAATTATTTAAAAATGAAATGCATTAATAAATCTTAAAATTAATTATAATAATTATTAAGCTTTTATAAGTTCCTGACATAGTTATGAGGATTTTTTATTAAAAAATAAAAGTATAATTAGTTTCCACAGCTCCCTACTCTGCTAGGACTCCTTTGGAGGCCTGGATCTGGAAGCTCTCCCAGAACTGCCATGGCAAGTTTCCTTTTCCCACACCTCACTGGGCTCTGACATCTCAGCTCTGCAAGAATACTTGCTTATTTTTATGGGTTTTCACAGACTTCCATGGTGCATTCATTTTCCCATGTCTCAATGTGGGGCCCCACTCTCTGTGCTCTGCTAAGACCCTTGTGGAACCCCAAATCGAGGAGCCCTCCCAGACCTACCTACCATAACACGTCTCTTTCCTATACCTCCCTGCATAATTACATCACCATCATAGCTCTGCCAGAACTCTTGCCTGCTTTCTCTTACCTACCTTGCAGTAAGACCTGCCCCAGTAACTAGTGAGACAAGACCTATGAGGTCATTCAATCTGAACTATGAGCCAACCTGTTCACTTAGCAACCACCCAGCCCACTCTGCCTTTCTAGGACCATTGGAAGTCAATCCTGGAACCTCAACTCAAAAGTTGTACCTATCCTAGTTTATCTGAGACCACTTCTTTCACCCTATTTACCCATCAACATAATGTGGCTCCAAAACTAAGCACCCAGCACTACTCGGCTGGACCATAACCTGACAAGTTGGGAAAACAGTGAACAAACATCAAGTCCTGATGCCGAGGTCTCATAGAAAGAAACACAAAGAACATGGAAAATCAAGATAATATGTCTACTACAGAAATGGACAGACTTATCATGCCTCCTGAGAATGGCAACCTAGCAGATGCACAAGACAAAGATTTTCAAAATAGTATTTTGGGGCTGTAGAAATGACTCAGAATTTAAGAGCACTGGCTGCTCTTACAGAGGACCTAGGTTCGATTCCTAGCACCCACAACCATCTGTAACTCTAGTTCCAAGGGAATCCATTGCTCTTTTCTGAGCTCCAGAAGAATTGCATTACATGGGTGCAATTACATACACATAGATAATACACTCATGAACATAAAATAAAAATAATAAAACATTTTAAAATAACATCTATTCACCGGGAGTGGTGGTGCACGCTTTTAACCCTAGCACTTGGGAGGCAGAGGCAGGCAGATATTTGTGAGTTCAAGGCCAGCCTGGTCTACAGAGTGAGTTCCAGGACAAGTGGGGCTACAGGGAGACCCTGTCTCGAAAAAAAAAAAAAAAAAAAAAAAAAAAAACCAACAACAAAATAATAGCAACTATTAATGTATTCAAGGAACTGATTGTAAAACTGAATGAAGACCATGGAAACACAAATAAGCAATTGAAGAACTAAGACAATTCAAAGCATGAAATTAGAATTCAAGAAAGAGATAGACTATCTGATGAAAGTCCAAACTGAGATATAATTTGAAATGAAAAAAATCAGGGACTCAAACAAAAGAACCTAGATGAAGCAAATAAAAAAATGGAGAAAATAGAGAATATCAGACCTTGAGAACAAACTTGGAGAAAAGGATTGTTCAAATAAAAGAAAAGGTCAAATCTAAAATAACCCAGGAATGGAATATGCAAGACCTCTAGGACACTGTAAAAACATCAAACCTATAAATCATAGGCATGAAAAGAGAAGACACTCAGATCAAAGAAATATGAAATATCTTAATAAAATAATGGAAGAAAATAAAATCATAGGGACAGAGATACGGAACATCAAATTGACAGGACCAAAAAGAAAATCCCCATGTCATATAGTAGTCAAAACCCTAAACAAAGAAAAGATATTGTAAGTTCTGAGAAAGATCAAGTCACATAGAAAGTCACGCCCATAAGAATAAGAATTGTCTTGTCTTATTATTGTTTTTTTTTTTTTTTGTGTCTTTTCGAGACAAGGGTGTCCCGGTAGCCCCAACTTCTGGACTCTGAACTACTGTGTAACACCAGCTTGCGTCCTTTGAAACTCCACAGGAAGACCTAGCCTGACCTCGCCTTCCTAGTGCTAGGATTAAAGGCATGCACCAACACACTAAAGAACTGTCTTTCAATGGAGTCTATGAAAGCCAGAAGCCATGAGCCAATATCATACAAATCATGAAAGAACACAAGTTCCGCTCAGATACTATACCCAGCAAAAACTATCATTGCAATTTTAAAGGAGAAAGAAAAACTTTAGATTGCACAAAACCAGCTTTACAAAGAATAATCAAGGGATTTTTTTTGTATCCCCCCTTTATTTTAGGTTTCTATTTTTTTGAGCCATAATATCAAAAAGGCAGATTGTAGTACACTACCTATAGGCAGGATCAAGTGTAAATTTCATTAAAGAAAATGTTTTTTTCACATAAATTTTATTTTTTATTTTTTTAAACAATCTAGATCCCGTGTTCCCGCCCTCCCCACCCTGCCAGAGCCATGCATTCTGCCAAACATGCTTTTCATCTCTTTCTCAGTCTTTCTCAATATTCTCCAAGAGGAGTTGACTGTTTGAGCAGAGTCACTGTTTCAGTCAATTCTTTGATGCGTCCTTTCTGTTGTTGCTTGTTGTTGTTTCCAATATCCGTTATGACCAACTCTTTGGACAAAAACTCAGGGGACCCTACACAAGAAATATTAAAAACTAGGTAATTGGCACTACATCACAATGAGGGATACCATTCGTCGTTTGTTTTTCTGGGACTGTGTTACTTCAACTGATAATGATGTCCTCACTTCCATCCATTTTCCTGCAAAGCTCGTGTGTCGTCTTTCTTTCTGCTGCAAGAACTCCATTGTGTAGATGTACAAATTTTCTCTATCCACTCAGTTGAGGGGCATTTGGTTGGTTCCAGCTCCTTGCTATTGTGAAGAGACTGCATAAACATGATGATATCATCTGTGGTGGTGAGTCCTAGATACACCCCAGGAGGTGTATGGCTGGGTCATAGTAGTCTTATTAGTCTTAAGGGCTTCCACACATGTTTCATAGTGGTTGAAAAGTTTATTCCCACGCAGTGGATGAGTGTTCCCTTTCCCACAAACCTCTCCACCGCTTGGTATCATTTGTTTTCTTGATCCTATGCCATCTTATTGTAGTAAAATGATACTTAAAGTGGTTTTGATTTGTCTTCCTTAATAGATTAGTGATGTTGAACACTTCTTAAGGGTTTTTCAGTCATCTCTATCCTCACTTGTGAAGTCTCTGTTCAGTTTTTTTTCTTTCTCTTTTTGTTTTTTTTTTCTTTGTTCTTTTTTTTGAGTAGTTTATATATCTGGAAATCAATGGCTCTGTCGATGTATCTGGGTGAAGGTTCCCTCCCACGGTGGGATTTCTCTTCATTCCTTGATTGTTTTTCTTTGATGACAGAAGCTTTGAGTTTGATGAGGCCCATGGTCAAGTGAACATTAATTCTTGCACAGCTGCTACTGATTTAGGAAGTTTTCCTAAGCCTAGGTCTTGTGGGTGCTGCAACCTGCCTATCACCTTCAGAGTTGGGGTTTCATGTGGAGGTCTTGATCCTCGGGGGGTTCCTGTATGGCTTTGATGACCATTGAGGAAAGATCCCTCCAATCCAATTCTTTCTGAGACTTTAAGCATGAAGGATGTTGGATTTTGTCAAAGGCTTTTTCAGCATCTATGGAGATGATGGTGTGGTTTTGTCTTTGTTTCCGATTATGTGTTTGATGATGTTATTGATTTCGTATTTTGAACCATCCTGCATCTCTGGTATGAATCCAACTTGGTCAGGAGGGATGATCACTTGATGGGGGGTCTGTATGCGATTTGCCAGTATCCTGTTTAGAATTTGGCATCTGTGTTCATAGGGAGATGGGTCTAAATTCTCCTTTTAGTTGGATCTTTGCCTGTTTTGGGTAATAGAGTAGATGCTGCTTCATAAAAGGAATTGGAGGGAGAATTCCTTCTGATGTGTATACTCTAAACAGTTTCATTATAATGATTGAGTCTTTTGAAAATGTTTTATAGAATCCTGCCATGGAAATGTCTGGAGCCTGGGCTTTTTTAGTTTGGAGGCTTTCTTACCTCATCCTCTATTTCTTCATATATGCTATGGATCTGTTTAAGCTGTCGATCTTTTCTTGGTCGAGCTTTGGTGATTCCCAGGATTTCAGAATTCACCATTTCTTCTAGGTTTCAAACGTAGAGTAGAAGGAGGTTCCCGTAATATTCCCATAATTTTCTGGACTTTTCCTTGTCGTTGTGATATTTCCCTTTTTTTTTTTTTTTTTTTTTTTTTTTTTTCTTTTTTTCTTTTGGTTAACTGGGCTAGAGTTCTTGTCATCGTTGATTCTTTCAAAGACCAACTTTTAGCTTCATTAATTTTTTGTATTTTGTTTCTTTGTTTCTTTTTTCATTGATTCTGCCGATTTTTGTTATTTTTCCTGCCTGTTGGTTTAGGGTTCACCTGTTTTTGCCTCTCAAGTGCTTTTTAGCTGTAGTGTTAATCATTACACTTGTGTCTTTCTGTTTTCTAATGTAGGCAACCCAGGGAGTAAAGCTCCCTCTTAGACTGCTTTTAAACTGTCCATAGGTTTTGTTGTGTTGTATTGTCATTGTCATTCAGTTCCAGGAATGCTTTTCTTTCTTTCTTTTCTTTTTTTTTTTTTTTTTTTTTTTTTTTTTTTTATTTAGTCTCCATGTGTTTTTAAGTAGGGCTTCCGTGGTGTTGATGTTGAGCTTTATTGCACTGTGGTCTGATAGATGCATGAAATATTTCAATCTTTTTTATTTGTAGAGATTTCTTCTGTGTCCCAGTAATGTGGTTCGATTTTGGAGAATGTTCCATGGGGTGCTGAGTAGAAAGTGTATTCTCTGGTATTAGGATGGAATGATTGGTAGAGGCCTATGAGGTACATTTGGTGTATCATATCGTTCAGTTCAGATGTTCTCTCTGCTTATTCTTTTGTCCCTGTTTGACCTATCGAGGACTCAGTGGGGTATTTAATCTCCCATACTATGAGTGTACTGGGTTAGTCTTTGACTTGTGGTCCTGGAGAAATGTCTTTTTTTTTTTTTTTTTTTTTTTTTTGTGTGTTTTTTTTCATAATTGTGAAATTCTTCTGGTGAATTGTTCCATTTAATAAAACTGTAATGGCCGCTCTTTGCTCTTCTGATTTCTTTTACTTTGTTTTATTTTATATGTATATGTATAAGTAAAATTAATAAAAAATTTAAGAATGTGTATTCTGTAGAGATGGTCTAGCGGTTAATAGCGCCGACCGCTCTTACAGAGGACGCAGGTTCGGAAATCCCCACACCCACATGGCGGCTAAGAACCCTCTGAAACTCCAATTCCAGAGAACGTCCAGTTCCAGGGGAATCCGAACCCCGCTCTGACCTCCGCACGTTGCACGACAGGGTGCACAAACGTGCGAATGCAGACAGTACATTCCAGTACACATCAGTAATAAATAAAATTAACTAAAAAAAAATGTAAAATGAGCAAACCTGCTTTCTTTGGTAACATGTTGCTTGGAATTTTTTTTTTTTTATTTTTTTCCATTTCCTTAGTGTGCCTGTCCTTGAAGGTAAGATGTGTATTCTTGTAGACAGCATAATCGCTGGATCGTTGTGTTTTTTTAAATTAGTTTTTATTGATGCTTTTGTTTTCATACATTTTTTTCCAATTCAGTTGTATCAGGCTTATTTCCCTGTTCCCTCCCGCCCCCACCCCCAACCCCATCCCAGATCAGCATTCTGCAGTACTGTCTTGCATCTTTCCTCAGTTTTTTTTTTTTATTATTTAGCTGATAGTGATAATCCATGAGTACAAGCATCCTTCATGCAAAAAACCCCCTATCATGCAGGCTGTTGTGCCCAAACACCTACACCCTACGTTTCTTAATCCAATCTCCCAGTATGCTCTTTTGATCTGGGGAATATTAGTCCATTAATTGTAAGGTTATACTGAAAAAGTTTGTTGCTTCCTTTTGCCTTTAATTATCATGTTGCAGTGTTGGTTGGGAGATTTCTCTCTGAGTTATGCTTTATGATTTCTTTCTAGGTTGCCTGGGGTTGGTTGCTCCCTGTGCGTTCTTTGATTGTTCAAGTATTCGTCTGAAGGGTTGTTGGACATGTGTATTCATTCAAGTGTTTATGTGCAGGGAAAGGGTTTTTCTCTCTCCTTCAACTATAATTGACATTTTTGCTTGGGTATAGAGTAACCTGGGTTTGGCAGTCTGTTGTCCCTTAACACTGGAGAATGCTTTGCTCCAGGTTCTTTCTTTCTTCAATTTAGTTGGTTGAGACGTCATTGTATCTGGTAGATTTTCCCTATAGGTCAATTATTGTTTTTCTTGTGGCTTAAGGATTTTGTTTTGTTATTGGGTGCTGTCTGCATGCCTAACTTGATTGGTGAGGAGAATTTCTTTTCTTGATCTTGTCTGAGTGGAGTCTCCGTATTGTGTGCTTCTTGTATAGGTATTGGTTTGTCCGTTTTTTAGTTTGGGAAGTTTCATCTATTATTCTGGTGAAGACTGATTCAATTACCTTCCTCTTGGATTCGTCTCCTTCCTCTATTCCTATTGATGCAGAGGTTTGATCTTTTCATAGTGGTCCCACAAGCTCCTGGTTGTTCCACTTTTTGTATTTTTAAATTGTTCATAATCTTTCCTTGTGAGGTTTTTAGTTGTGTCTGTGTTATCTCCCAGGTCTAGATATATGGCTGGTTTTCTTTCCTCCCATTTCTGCGTTGAGGCGTTTTCCATTCCTTTCCTTTTGTTGATATTTTTTTTTTTTTTTTCCTTTTCATTTCTTCTTCTGATTTTTTGAGTTATATATCTCTTTTTGGAGCTTCTCAATCTCTCCTTGTAGCTGTTTGCTTCGGCTGGACTGGTTTTTTCCTTATTTTTTCAGTATGGGATTTTTTCAGTGTTTCTACTCCTTCTGGAGCCTTTGGTTCTATTGCTCTCTCTCTAGGTCCTTCCTTGAGGTTCTTTCATTCTCCTTTCTTAGTTCTTTGATTTGTCTCTTATAATCTTGTAGATTCAGTTAAATTGTTCCCAGATTTTGTTTCTGAATGCTTGTCCTGGGCACCCCAGAAGGTATGCCCCTGCAGAAGTCTTCCACAAGGTTGGAGAGCTTGGCTCGAACTCCTGGATCTTCTTTCCAGTGTTGGTCTCTTTCTGCTCGATCCTGGCATTATGGGCTATCTCGCTTGCCTGTTTCAATGTGGAGTCCTAATGCCCGTCCTTCACTTTGTGTGAAGGCTTGCTTTGCTTGCCTCCTTCAAGTGCCTTTCGTATTCCCATGTTGGCGGGGAGAGGGAGATAGTGGACCTTCCACTGTGGCACTCAGGAGATCTCAGATCTCAATACTCACACAACTGTCCACTTAATACCGCTGGGATGGATAACATCCGACTCCACAGCCACAAAATCCAGTTAAGCCAAAGACAGCTGGACGATTAAAGGATCAACAATCAGCTTGCTGACCCCAGCTCCTACCTGCTCTTGCTGCTTCCCTTCGCGGCTCAGTGAGTCTCCAATAGGGATTTTTGATATAGAAGAGAATATTAACCACTCTCAAGAGAGCACATAGAATAAAGTATCTCAGAACAACAGTCAAGTAAAAGAGTTCTATGAAAAAATACTGCAACATCAATAAAACAGGATTTAATAAACATTGGTCAATAGTTACCTTCAATATTAATGATCTCAAACGGAGTTAAGAAATAAGCAGGTGTAGCTATTATAATATCTTACAAAACAGACATCAAACTAAAACTAGTCGAAGAGATAGAGAAGGACACTTAATATTCATTAAAGGAAAAAATATACTGGGAAGATACTGAAATATATATATATATATATATATATATATATATATATATATGTCAGAGAGGGGCATACAGTTTCATAAAAGAAAAGTTATTAGATCTAAAATCACACATTGGATTGAATTGTGGGCTGGTGCAGCTGTGGGGGCAAGGATAACCAGCCAGCCTGAACAAAGATGGGTCTATTGCCTCTAGGGGACTTGTGTGCTTACAGATCAGTTGCTTTGGCTGAATCAAGCATATCAGCCAGATGGATTGTTGGAGGGTTGGATTATTGGCCAGTTGTGAATGAGATTGGTTGGTTTGGCCAGACCAGCTGAGGCGCAGGGTATAAGCCTGGGCCTTCAACAAGATGAAGTATTAGATTGTGGGCTGGTGCAGCTGTGATGACAAGTATACCCAGATAGCCTGAACACAGGTGGGCCTGTTGTCTCTAGGGGACTTGGGTGCAAACAGATTGGTACTGACTTACAGGCTAAGCAAGCAACTCATGCCCGCCCCCCAACTGGAATTCTGGGGGGGGGAGTGTCCAGTTGGGACTACAGTACAATAAGCCCACAACCAACCTAGAGGAACTGGCTGGCAGTAAGCAGAGGGAATACAGTGCTCAGAGGGTAGCATCTTGGTTGTTACCTACCCAGATTTTGGAGAACCTGCAGAACAGAAAGGGAAGAGTTAGCTATACCTTCTAATATATAACCAAAATTGAAAGCTTGAAACCTAGACAAGTCAACACTCCATAAACAAGTAGAAAACAATGAAGGCATCTGAAGATTCAAGGAAAGCAATCATTCAACACAGTGAAGAAACATTTGATATTCGCATCAGAATACAAATAAAAAGAAACCCACATGCCAAAAGCACAACAATAGAACAATATGGGAAAAGTGCAGAACAATTCCACACAAAACTCTACCAACCCCATAGAAGATTCCAGAATGAGATCCCCCTAGAGGTAACCCAGGACACAGTTCTTAGAAGAACAATCACAGATATATTCAAAGAAATCATAGAATATAAAGAACAAATCAGAGAAGTAAGGGGAGAGAATGAAAAACTCAGAAAGGACCCAGAAGGAGAGAAAGAGAAATTTTGGAAAGAACCTAAAGGAGAAAATGACAAACTCCAGAAAGAACTAGAGGGAGAGAATGGCAAACTCTGGAAGGAAATGGAAACTCTGAAAAGATTCCATGATGAAATGAAAATGAAAACCAGCCAATGAGGCAAGGAACTACAAGAAGAGATTGAGAAGCTCCAAAAGGAGATGGAAATACTAAAGAAATCACAGGATGAAATGAAAAAGGAAATCAAACACTCATCCAATCAACAGGAAAGAATGGGAAAAAGCCTCAGAAGCAGAATGGAGGAAGCAGAGAAAAAAATATCAGACCTGGAAGATAACACAGAACAACTAAAAAGCTCATATAAAGACTATGAAAAATTTAAAAATACAGCCAGGAAATGTGAGACACTACAAAGTGATTGAACCTCCACCTCATAGAGATAGAAGAAGGAGACAAATCCCAAGAGAATGGTATTGATCAGATCTTCAACAGAATAATAGATGAAAATTTCCTCAAACTAAAAAAAAGACAAACCCATACAAATACAAGAAGCATATAGAACACCAGATAGACAAGATCAGAAAAGAAACTCTCCACGCCATATCATAGTTAAAATGCTGAGCACACAAAACAAAGGCAAAATTCTGAAAGCCACAAGAGAAAAACAAGTTACATATAAGGGGAAACCTATCAGAATTACAGCTGACTTTTCAGTGCAAATTATGAAAGCAAGAAGAACGTGGACCAAAGCATTCCCAGTGCTAAACAGCTGGAGAGATGGCCTAGTGGTTAAGAGCGCCAACTGCTCTTGCAGAGGACCTAGGTTTGATACCCTCTTCTGAACTCCATGGCATCGCATGACATGGCTACACAAACCTACATGCAGACAGTACATTCATACACATAAAAAATAAATTAAAAAAAAAAAACAAAACAAAAAACCTGAGTATAAATGCCAATCCAGGTTACTATACCCAACAAAAATGTTGATTCTAGTTGAAGGGAGAAGAAAAAAAAATCTTCCATGATATAAACAAAATGATTGAATATATGTCCAGAAAACCAACCCTTCAGAGAATACTTGAAGCAATTTGAAGGACAAAGGAGAGGAGCAACTATCCCTAGGCACCCAGAATGAGAAATTAATAAAAGCATAACTGTGGAATTAGAAACCTAGACCAAAAATGCAAATGGGTAATAAGGTGAAAAGAAGCAATACAGATCTCTCAATTATAACCTTAAATATTAATGTACAAATGTTTTTCTCTGTCTCGCTTATCTCTGCAAAGTTCTAGAACTGGATTGCCCCTTCCCGTGAGGTATTGAGCAAAATGTCGGACCTCTAATTTACCGGTTGTACAAACAGGAGCTCTGCAACCCCCCAGTAGGAGCCAAGATGACTTGCCCCTCCCTTCCACCTGCCCCCTACTTCCTTACCCAGAGCACAGTAACTTTTGGTATATAAACACATTGCTGGCATGAATAAATGAGAGAGTTTTATCTCCCGGACTTTCTCTGAGTCTGTGTCTGTCTTTCTTTTCCCATTGGGTAATTTCCCTGCAGTCCCATCCCCCCTCGTCGCCATAGCTAAGCCTAGAGACTGTCTGCCTGCAGGCAGGAGACAGCCTTAAAGCTTGCAGTCCTGTAGAACTGCCAGCCTGGTTCTAGGAAGTAAGAATATCATATGGATTACAGCCACACGTGATTAAAGAAACATCAGATAATAGAAATGAACCATAAATGCTCATACCAATTTGGCCAAGGAACCCAAGGGATAACTTTGTTCCTAGCCCTCAGAGGTCAACTAAGTCCCAGGGGACTATGCATGGGAGTACCTCTTGAAATGTCTTGCAAATGTGAGTCACCCAGTCTTCCTGGGTAGGGAGGACTTGGAGATCCACTAATGGGACTTCATCCAGTGTTCATTCTATAAAGAGGAAAGTATGCTCATGCTTCAAAAAGGGAAGCCTGGTCTAGCAAGACCTCACTTTGTCCTCCAGTGGATGGAACTGGTAAATGAAAAGCTGAAAGGAGCCAGGGGCTCCCACCCCAAAATTAAAAAAAATAATTGAGTGACCCCTGAGGACCAGATCCTCAGTTGACCTTGAGAAAACAAAAACCTGGGTTAATCTAGGTTAACTGTGTGGACTTATGTATCCAAAAGGAAAGTATAACCAGAAATAAATAATCAGAGAAATTGTACTTCAGATATAAATCTTGAGATCTTAGTAAAAACACACACAGAGAGAGAGAGAGAGAGAGAGAGAGAGAGAGAGAGAGAGAGAGAGAACCGGTTTTTTTTGCCTGTCTTCAATTCTTACAGGCAAGTGCATCTACTCTGTGACTGCTATTGCTTTTGCAATCCTTCAAAGACATGAGACACAACTTTTTAACCATCCAATATGGAATGAAGACTCATGTCTCTCCAAGAATTCTCCAAAAATTCAATACCAGGTGTCGACTGCTGAGACATCCAGCTTGTGGACTGAGAAGCTACTTGGGTTTCAGCCTCTTCAGAGTATAGACTTCCATTGTTAGACTACCCAGGCTGTATCATGGAGGCCAATACAAGAAGATCAAGACAGGACACAGTGCTTACTGGACCTCATTTGGTTGACCACGGGAAGGAAAGGCCCCAGTGTGGATCACAAGGGCAGGATTCATTGTTGTTTTGGCTTCCCAAGGAGGAGCCTTCAAACACTTCCTTAAGGACAGCATGATGTCTTTTAACAAAAAAAAAAAAAAAAAGAAGAAAGAAAAAGAAAAAGAAAAAGAAAATTCTCTAATTCAAGTTGGAGAGAACAACGACAACAAAAGAGCTGGAAAAAAAAAAAAATACAAATGAACCATTAAAATTCTCCCCAAACAATAAGCTTCTGCTTTGAAAAGCAAACAAACAACAACAAATGAAAAACTCTGGAAAGTCTCAGAAAAATAATCAAGACATGTATGGCAGAGTGCATGAACCTGATCAGGTGAGGTGGGGGTCATGGAATTGGAAATGACTCTAAATTGGATTCAGAAATGATGTATGATGTATAAAAAGTTTAATAACAATAAAAATATATATTAAAAAATCACACATTGATTCTAACACAGTGATACTGGGTGACTTCAACACTCTTATGTCACCAACTCTAGCTCATGGAAGGGGGATCACAACTGTAGCTCACAGGAGGACACCACACTTCCAAATTATAGGAGGGAACCATTGTTTCAAGTTAGCAGAAGGAAACCACAGTTCCAGCTTACAGGAGCGAATAACGACTCTATTCACTAAAGGGGCTGCAGTTTCAACTCACAAAAGCAGACCTTTGCTCCAGATTCGTGGGTATGGTCCACAGCTCCAGAGTCTTGGAATGGGACTGCAGTTTCAGGTGACAGGAATGGACTACAGCTCCCACTCACAGGAGGAGTCCAGAACTCTGGCTCCTGTTAGGGACCACAGCTCTGGCTCACAGGAAGAGTCTACCACTCTAGGCTTATGGGAAGAGACCACAACTTCAGCTCACATGAGGGGACCACAACTGTAGCATTGGGAAGGGACCACAGCTCCAACTCACTGGAGAAGACCACAGTTAAACAGTGAAGGAAGAGCCACAGCTCCTGCTTCATGCTCATAAAAGAGGTCCTGAGGTATAGGTGAGTGGGATGGGAGCTCTGGGTTCCTGGAAGGCAATGACAGTCCCAGCTCACAGAAGGGGATCACTATTTCAAGTATGCTGGTTCCTACTGTTCTCCCATCACTGCTACTTTGTCTGCCCAGTTATGCTTATGTTTAACAGGAGAGTTTTGGCTTCTATGCAACAAACAAGGGTGCTGAATTTTTCCCTTGAGGAAAATTGATATTGGCTAAAGCTACATTTCATTTTCATTCAAGAAGAGCAACTGATGGTGTGTTTTGTTTTGTTGTTGTTCATGATCAAGGATGTGCTCTGCTTTTTTTCCCCCCTTTTTGGTAGTTGTGTCCTTCACCTCTTTCTTCCTGGCCAGGAAGAGGTAGCCATGAAATATCATACCTAGAGTCACATTTTGGCAAGAGCTGCCACTGCTGCCATCTTGGCTCTTTAGTCATTTTCTTTAACCTCCAGGTACTTTCTTGACTGTGTCCAGGTTGTCACCTGCATAATGACAATGGCTGGCCAACCATAGGTACACTGTTCAGTGGCCACTTGGAGGCCCAGATCTTAGCAAGAGAGGTCCACCTTCCTGTCCACAGTCACCCCCTGATTCTTCCACAACCACCTCCTGATTCCCGCCACTGACATGCCACTGCACCCGGATGTAGGTGACTAGGGGGTCTGGTGCCACAGAGCCCTCTTCTGCTTACCAGGACACTGCTCATTTGCCTATGAGAATGTTTTGCATCCACCTGCCAGATCAGGGTCCACCTGCTGGGACACAACCATCAACCATGCCATGTGTCCCAAAGTCTCCCTCTACTGTCTAGCTCTCAGGGTGGTAGAGGTTGTTAGATAGAAAAGAAAATTTATCATCAACTTCATCTAGCCATGAATTCTGCAAGTTACAGGATGGCCTGGCAGGATACATCCAGTCCATTGCAGTAGAGGCAGGAATATTATGTGAGTAATCAACAACACTTTAACTGGATTGTTAGGTCTGCTTCATAGGATGGAGCACATATCAGATTGATATATGGCCTAGGAACCTGAAGTTAGAAAGCTCACAGGCATTGGGGCAAAGCCTAATGCTATTATTATTTTAGGTAGGTACAATATTAAACTGACTTCTAATGATTTATTGTTATACCCACAGATTAATGCATCTCTCAGCTCTCATCAGAGAAGCTTCCTTAAACATCAGATGGTGATTAACACCAAGAACCACAAATTGTCAATGTGCAGAGAATGAGAGTCAGTTTATCTCTAAATAGAATATATCCAAAAGATCATTGTCAGAGAAGGGGGCAGAGAGACTGTGAGAGTCAGAGGAGGTGGATGGTCCCAAAGAAACCAGAGTTTTCCAGAGAGTTGGTTACTCATATGAACTTACGGCAATGGTGACTGCATTTACAATTCCCAAGTAAGCTCAAGCAATGCAAATTTCCAGAACAGATGTGGGGAAGAGGATATGAAACCCCAGCCCTATCAGGAGCTGTTGGCAATCAGTGGCTTCTGGGATGGAGAGAGTAGGTTGTGTTTAAGCCTGAGAATCTTGGTGGGTTAACCAGGCTTCAGTGGGTGAACACATTCTAAAGAGAATTTGAGGGTACAAATCTGACCCTAATAGGCTAATATTAAATATATATTGATATATTATATAATATTAAATATATATTAGAGCATAGGAAAGTTAGTAGAGGGTAATAAGTCAGGGAGCAGATCAGGAAGTATCTAAATATGATGAAAATGTATTAAATTCACAAACATTTAATTAAATAATGAAAAAAGTATAATTGAATTACAAAAAGACTTAGAGGAGTCACTTTTTTTAATTTTATTTATTTATTTTCCTTGTGTATGAATGTACTGTCTGCATGCAGGTCTGTGCACTCATGTCGTGCAATGCCGCGGAGGTCTGAAGAGGGTGTCGGATTCCCCTGGAACTGGAGTTCTCCTGGAATTGGAGTTACAGGCCATAACTCAGCCGCCATGTGGGTGCTGGGGATCGAACCCGGGGAGGAATAACTTTTGAACAAAGAGTTAGTGCATCTTTCTGGGTATGTGTGGAATCCAGAAGAGGGTAGTGGATCCTCTGGAACTGGAGTTATAGACAGTTGCCAGCATTCCAACATGGGTTCTGGGATCCAAACGTGGGTCCTTTGGAGGAGCAGCAAGTGAACTTAACTGCTGAACAATCTCTCCCCCACCCAGGCATATATTCTTATTTAATTTGTATTTAAGCACTCCTCCATTCCCATTTCCTAGCAAGCATAAATCTTTTCTGCACATAACTCAGTTTCAAAATGTCATAAATGTAAGCAAATAATAGTTAGGTCTTGGAAACCTAACTTTTTCACTTAAAGCTACATTTGCGATTTGCCTTATTGTCATTTTTGTGTCTGACTCAGTGCTCTTTTATTGTAATGTAAACATATCATGTGTAGATTTGCTTACTCTTTTCCCCTTGAGGGATCTTGATGTCTTTCTTGCTAAATAGAGTTGAATCTGGTTTGAATGTTTACATAAAGCTTTCTGTACCTGTCTACAGTGTGTGGGCACTTGGACAGGACTCCCATATTAAACTTCACTCCCACCAAGGGACCTTTGCAGAAGAGGGAGTGGAAAGATTTCAAGTGGCACAGAGGAAGTACATGACCACATGGATACAGAGTCTTACAGGCTTCTGGGACCTTGCACTTATAGTCATGGTGATGGCTTACACAAGACCCATGCAAAGTCAAGCAGACAAAAGCCAACATAGAACTGTGCATATGAGCAGCAGGTCCCAATCTTAGCCAAAGAACTACTGGAGAGCTGATTAGTGCTGGCTGAGGAAGAGCTGATCTTCTGTAAGGGAAGGACTGTAGATAAGCTGACTCGAAGGACATCAGGGGATTCTAATTTGACTTTGTAATCCTTAAGATAGATGACAGAATGCCTGAAATCTTGTGAAGGGGTTTTGGAGGATGCCAGTGGGAAAGGGGGTAAAAGATGATTAACATATTGTGTGTGAGTTACACAAAAATTCAATGAAAAAGTTGTAATAATATTACATAAAATGCCATAGTAATCTGTCCTTTCTATCACTTATGTCATTGCTCTCACTTGTTTACATAAATATATGCTGTGACACAGTTGTTACTCTTTTGGCCTCAGTCCATGTTATTTAATGATTGAACAGTTTTCCAAAGTGGCGAATGACACATAAAGCTGTCTGTTCAAATTTCAGTAAATTTAAAGATCCATTGCTTCAGTAATACTGGGCATATTTCAACTGGTTAGCAACTGTCTGTGGCTAATCTTACTGTACAGAATGAAAGTAAGTATTAGCCATTATGGAGATGTTATTGGATACGGTAGTTGTAGAGCTTTCAAAATAAGAAAAAAAGGCAAATCTCATATTTAACTTCTTTTGTATTTGTTACCCACATTTTTTACTTTCTTCAGCAGACACAAGTTTTTTCCTAAAGTTATTCTGCTTTTCTGTGATAAATTTTAATGTCTTTTGTACTACAAATTTGTTTCACAGTTTCTTAGGTTTTGTTTATCTTAAAAAATAGTTACTTCATTTTTGAAAGAATATTTTGCTGGATATAGAATCCGTGTTAGGTAGTTACTTTTCCTTTACACTTTAAAACTATCAGTCCATATTGTCTGGAATATGTAATATCTGTTTGGAATATGCTGTGATTTTTTTCTTTATTATTATGTATGTAATATTGCCTTTCTATGTTTAAGACATTTTTGCATTATTTTCATAATTGAATATGGTATGCATATGTGTGTATGTCTGTATTTTTAGGTGTATGTGGGTGTATATATATGTATGCATTTGTATATGTGTGCCTCTGTCTCTGTGTGTGTGCATGCATGTGTGTGTGTGAGAGAGAGAGACAGAGAAAGAGAGAGAGAGAGAGAGAGAGAGAGAGAGAGAGAGAGAGAGAGTTAAACTTCCTTGCAATTCTCTGGATAACTTGGATCTGTGTCTTTTCTAGTTTTTTTTTTTTTCAGGCAATTCACTCAGTAATTAGCAAATAACTAAAGGCTCTGCCTCAGCTGTGCAGGAACTGGAGGACTTTAAAGAACATTCTAGAAGAAGCTGAGTTTGTAGCCAAAAGACTTATAAAGGAGATTCTGTTGAGCTCAGAAAGAAAGATGAGACCTTCAGAGAAACCTCCTATTCTTGGAGAAGAGGTAGGTGATGACTAACAGAGGCTGGCAGAGATTAGATGTCCCAAAGCCAGGATCTTGAGGTCTTGGCCAGAAATTAATCTATCACTGAATATTATGGGAAAGGAAATTACTGTTATTACCTAGCAAATAATGCCTCTGGGTTGCCTTCGTGTTTGTTGTTTTGTCATCCAAGATATCTGGGAAGATATTAGCAGACTCACAACTCAAGGAAAGACCCTTCTGGCATAATCAGCTTTGTGTCTCTGTTAACACTCTAATTTTAAGGAATTCCAAAGTGTCACAAATAGTTTTCCTAGAATTTGGAAGGCAGCTCACCTTCAAAGAGCACTAGCTACTTTTCCAGTGAACCTGAGTTCAGGTCCCCAACACCCACCAGGCAGATAACAATGGACCTTGTCTCAGGTTCCAGGGGATCTGATGCTCTCTGCCAGCCTCTATGAGCACTGCATGCATGTGTTTCACACACTGGCAGACAAAACTCTCATACACTCAATAGCCTCAAAAAAAAAAAAAAACAAAAAAACAAAACAAAAAAAATAACACCTTGGAACAAACCTAACCAAAGACACCAAAGATCTCTACAATGAAAAATTTTAATCCTTGAAAAAGGTGATTGAAGAATCTGCTAGAAGATGGAAAGACCTCCAGAGCTCATGGATTGGAAAAATTAATAGAGTAAAATTGTCCATCATATCCAAACTAATATACACATTCAATGCAATCCCAATCAAACCCCCCCATGAGTTTCTTCTCAGAACAAAACATCCTTAAATTCATATGGGAAAACAAAGGACTCTGGATAGCCAAAGAAACCCTGAACAAAAAGAGTAACACGGAGGGGTGTGTGTGTGTGTGTGTGTGTGTGTGTGTGTGTGATAACCTTATCTGACTTCAAACTATATTACAGGGCTATTGTAATAAAAACAGCCTGGTATTGGCACAAAAACAGAAAAGTAGATCAAAGAAACAAAATTGAAGATCCAAACCTGAGCACATGCAATTTCACCATCCTCATATTTGATTAGTGAGCCAAGAAGACCCAATGGAGGAAAGACAGCATCTTCAGCAAATGGTGCTGGCAAAACTGGATTGCCACTTATAGAACCCCTACCTATTATCATGCTCAAAAATCAACTCCAAATGGATCAAAGACCTCAATGTGAAACCAGAAACTCTGAGAATGACAGAAGAAAATGTTGGCAGTAAACTACAAGGCATAGGCATAAGAAAAGACTTTTTAAATCAGACAGCCACCATGTTGGAAACAAGATCAACAATAGACAAATGGGACCTCATTAAACTCAAAAAATTCTGTACAGCAAAAGAAATAATCATGAAGTGAAGAGAAAACCCACAGAGTAGGAGGAAATCTTCACCAGTGATACATCAGATAGAACATTAACATCCAAAATATATTCAAAACCCATAGGTTCAAGAAAATAATGACACTATCAAAAGATTAATTAAAGAACTGAATAGGGAATTAACAAATGAAGAAGTGAAGATGGCTGAGAAACATCTCAGAAATTGTTTAACATTGCTAATAATTAAGGTGATGCAAATTAAAACAAGCTTAGAATTTCACCTTACCCCAGTGTATTAGTCAGGGTTCTCTAAAGAAACAGAAACAACAGGACGAATATCTAGCTATATAGAACACATAGCTATATAAAATTTATTGATTTGCTCATATGACAGAGTTCAAGGAGTCCAACAGTAGCTGCTCCACACTGGAAAGGCTGAGAATCCAGGGAACTGCTCAGTCCACAAGGCTGGATGTCTCAGTAGTCCCAATCTGGTGCTGAAGGCCCAATGGATTCCAGGAGATCTGCCGGTCTCAGTACATGCTGGGATCCGAAGGGTTGATCACAGCAGCAAGACAAACACACCAGTTAGAGAGAGGCAAGCCACAGGAAAAAAGGGACCAGCTCCCTCTGCCATGGCCTTTAATACTGCCTGCCAGCAGAAAGTAACACCCACATTTGGAGTGGGCCATCGGGTTGAGGTAGTCCAATCTGAAGATCCTTTTTCTCTTATTTGTTCCTTAGTCCAGTCAAGTTGACACAAAGGATTAACCATCACAAGTCCACCCCTTGTCAACTTGACACCCAATAAATAGGCTCTCCTTATGTTATGCTTAAATGTCAATTACAAACAATGGCAAGGTCATAATTCCACCTAACATGTTATAAGTGTCTCATGTGCAATAGCAAAGCATTATATCTTAGAGTAGGTGGTAATGTCCTTGAGGAACACTTAGTCCTTCAGTATCTAATAACCTAAATATGACAACACTTAACACATATCTCAGTTGCACATTCAAAGGGGAACACAAGTATCCACTTAATATACATACATATATAC
The DNA here is from genome assembly GCA_009823505.1 of Rhizomys pruinosus. Taxonomy (NCBI): domain Eukaryota; kingdom Metazoa; phylum Chordata; class Mammalia; order Rodentia; family Spalacidae; genus Rhizomys; species Rhizomys pruinosus. The sequence goes on from VZQC01012096.1 coordinate 482,087, forward strand.
ATATATATATATACATATATAAACAAGCACATTCTTAACCAAATAGGACGAAGGTTAATATCTATTATAATCCACGTTTCTGCAACTGGTCCCGTGGCTTCAGCTGATATTTATGACTACCTTCTTCTACTACCCATTCTGTATTTCCTCCGCCATCAGCAAGCACCTCTGCAGGTCTTGGCTCTTTCCCTGGAGGAGTGACCCATACCTTCATCCCTGAAGGGTCTGGGCCATTTATTGTCCTGTCTGGTTTGGGTTGTTGGAGTTTCCCATTGACCTTAATCATAGGACATGGTAGCACCAGAAGGCGCCCTACAGCATCTCCTGCCTTCCAGACATAATCTTCCTTGCCCCCATTGTGGAGAAAAAGTCCAATTTCCCCATGGTAGTCTGGATCAATCACTCCTCCTACTACTGTTATTCCTTCCTTAGCCTGTTGGCTTAAAGGCAGTAGAAGCCCGAAGTGGCCAGGGGGAAGTCTTAGCTTCCAGTTCAATAGAACGTTTGCTGTATCTCCTGGCAAAAGCACTCCCCCCATTGGAGCCAAAACGTCTAGACCAGCAGAACGCAAGGTCGTGGGTACAGGAAGCAAAAATTTTCCTACTGGGTCACTAGGGGTGATAGTGAGTGGAATCATTCCCACTTCCACCCCTTGGTTCCTGGACCCATGAATTCTGGCTATAGGAGAAACAGTACCATATAGTGGACGCTGATTCAAAGCATATACTGCTTGCTGGAGAACCTTGCCCCAGCCCTCCAGGGTATTGCTACCTAATTGGCGCTGTAACTGTGTCTTCAAGAGGCCATTCCATCGTTCTATCAAGCCAGCTGCTTCTGGGTGGTGGGGAACATGGTAAGACCAGTGGATACCATGACCATGGGCCCACAGTCGCACTTCTTTGGCTGTGAAGTGAGTTCCTTGATCAGAAGCAATGCTGTGAGGAATACCATGACGGTGGATAAGGCATTCCGTAAGTCCCTGGATGGTAGTTTTGGCAGAAGCATTACGTGCAGGAAAGGCAAATCCATAACCAGAATAAGTATCTATTCCTGTAAGAACAAAACGCTGTCCCCTCCATGATGGAAGTGGTCCAATGTAGTCAACCTGCCACCAGGTTGCTGGCTGGTCACCCCGGGGAATAGCACCATATCGGGGGCTCAATGTTGGTCTCTGCTGTTGGCAAATCTGGCACTCGGCAGCAGCTGTAGCCAGATCAGCCTTAGTGAGTGGGAGTCCATGCTGTTGAGCCCATGCATAACCTCCATCTCTGCCACCATGACCACTTTGTTCATGGGCCCATTGAGCAACAACAGGGATAGCTGGAGAAAGAGGCTGACTATCCACAGAACGAGTCATCCGATCTACTTGATTATTAAACTCATCCTCTGCTGAGATCACCTTTTGATGAGCATTTACATGAGACACAAGTATCTTCACATCCTTTGACCATTCAGAGAGCTCTATCCACATACTTCTTCCCCAAATGTCTTTCTCACCAATTTTCCAGTCATGCTCCTTCCAAGTCCCTGACCATCCAGCCAAACCATTGGCTACAGCCCATGAATCAGTATATAATCGAACCTCTGGCCATTTCTCCTTGCAGGCAAAATGCACAACCATGTGCACTGCCCGAAGTTCTGCCCACTGTGAAGACTTTCCTTCACCAGTGTCCTTTAGGGTTGTTTCAGAAATTGGCTGTAATGCTGCAGCTGTCCACCTCTGGGTGGTGCCTGCATAGCGTGCAGAACCATCAGTAAACCAGGCCCTAGTCTTCTCTTCCTCAGTCAACTGATCATAGGGCAAACCCCATGAAGCCATAGGTGCATGCTTAAGCCCAGGAGACATTGTAACAGGAGTGGGAACCATAGGCATTTGGGCAACTTCTTCATGTAGCTTGCTTGTGCCCTCAGGGCCTGCCCGGGCCCTGTCCCGTATGTACCACTTCCATTTGACAATGGACTGTTGCTGTGCACGTCCTACTTTATGGTCTGGTGGGTCAGATAACACCCAGCTCATGATGGGCAGCTCAGGTCGCATGGTGACTTGGTGGCCCATTGTCAAACGTTCAGTTTCCACTAAGGCCCAATAGCAGGCTAAGAGCTGTCTCTCAAAAGGAGAATAGTTGTTTGCAGATGAAGGTAGAGCCTTGCTCCAAAATCCCAAGGGCCTCCGCTGTGATTCCCCTATGGGAGCCTGCCACAGACTCCAGACAGCATCTCTATCTGCCACTGATACCTCAAGCACCATTGGGTCTGCTGGATCATATGGCCCTAGGGGCAGAGCAGCCTGCACCGCAGCCTGGACCTGTTGAAGAGCCTTTTCCTGTTCCAAGCCCCACTCAAAGTTTGCTGCCTTACGAGTCACCTGATATATGGGTCGTAGTAACACACCCAGATGAGGAATGTGCTGCCTCCAGAATCCAAAAAGACCCACCAGACGTTGTGCTTCTTTCTTGGTGGAGGGAGGGGCCAGGTGCAACAACTTATTCTTTACCTTAGAAGGAATGTCTCTGCATGCTCCACACCACTGAACTCCTAGAAACTTCACCGAGGTAGATGGCCCTTGAATTTTAGTTGGATTTATTTCCCATCCTCTCATGCGCATATGCTTTACCAACAAGTCTAGGCTAGCTGCTACCTCCTGTTCACTGGGTCCAATCAACATAACATCATCAATATAGTGGACCAGTGTGATATTTTGTGGAAGAGTCAGGCGATCAAGATCCCTTCTAACTAAGTTATGGCACAACGCTGGAGAGTTAACATACCCCTGAGGTAAGACAGTAAAGGTATACTGTTGGCCTTGCCAGCTGAAAGCAAATTGCTTCTGGTGGTCCTTATGAACCGGTATTGAGAAAAAAGCATTGGCCAGATCAATAGCTGCATACCAGGTACCAGGAGACATATTAATCTGCTCGAGTAAGGACACCACATCTGGTACAGCGGCTGCAATTGGTGTCACTACTTGGTTGAGTTTTCGATAGTCAACTGTCATTCTCCATGATCCATCTGTCTTTTGCACAGGCCAAATTGGAGAGTTAAATGGAGATGTGGTAGGAATCACCACCCCTGCATCTTTCAAATCCTTGATAGTGGCATTAATCTCCGCAATCCCTCCAGGGATACGATACTGTTTTTGGTTCACTATTTTCCCTGGTAGAGGCAACACCAATGGTTTCCATTTGGCCTTTCCAACCATAATAGCCCTCACTCCACAGATCAGGGAACCAATGTGGGGATTCTGCCAATTTCTAATTATATCTATCCCAATTATACATTCTGGGACTGGGGAAATAACTACGGGATGCGTTCTGGGACCCACTGGGCCCACCGTGAGTCGGACTTCAGCCAAAACTCCATTTATCACCTGACCTCCATAGGCCCCTACTTTAACCGGAGGGCCACAATGCTTTTTAGGGTCTCCTGGGATCAGTGTCAACTCAGAACCAGTATCCAATAGGCCTCGAAAAGTCTGATTATTTCCTTTTCCCCAGTGTACAGTTACCCTAGTAAAAGGCCTCAGGTCCCTCTGGGGAAGGACAGGAGGAAGGCAAACAGCATAACTCTTTGGTATTGTGACAAGGTCCTTCCTCACTGGAACCCGGCCACCCCTTCATTCAAGGGGTTCTGGGTCTGTGAACTGTCTCAAGTCTGGAAACCGGTCAACTGGGCGGGATTCGCTACTCCTAAAATCAAATGTTGACTTCCTGTCATTCGTTCTAGAGCTTTTCTGCTTATACAGATCAAATAAAAACTTAGTAGGCTTCTTATGTATTTGGTTCCTGGGAACGCCATGATTAATTAGCCAGTTCCAAAGATCATTTCGGGTCATGCCATTATAGGTATTGTTTTGCCTTTGCCACCCATTATGATAATTACGGTAACTACGCTCATCTGGCCTTCTGCGATTCAGTGCTGCCACCTGACGCCTACCCTGAGGTCCTGTTAGACCTATTACGTGTACATTTAATTTATGCAAGCGAGCCACAACTTCTCTAACTGTAAGATCTGGCATAAGAAATAGAGCAAAAACAAAGCTCTTCAAATGTTCTGGTGTCTCTCTCAGTACTTTCCATCTTATAAATTCAGTGAGTGGCATGTCCTCTGGGTCCTCATATTGTGGAGAATGTGGTTTTACACTTCGAATCCACTCGAGCATGCCCATCTGCCTGACCCTCACAATCCCTTCATCAATACTAAGCCAAGGAATATCAGGCATCTCTAACTCGCTGTTAGTAGGCCATGTTTTAATAAATACATCAGCCAACCATTCAAATAAACTTTTAACACCTTTTTTAACTGCTCGAGCTTCCATGTTAAACCTAGAATCTCTACTCAGTGGGCTCATATCGATAAACTCAGTATGATCCAATTTTATATTCCTTCCACCATTATCCCACACCCTTAAAATCCATTCCCACACATATTCCTTAGGCTTCTGCCGGAATGAATCAGCAAACTCATTAATTTCTTTAGTAGTATATCGCATCTCCTCGTGGACCACACTTTCTATCTCACCTTGAGGGGCTTGCTTAGACTTCAATCTGGTTATAGGTCTAGAGGCAACAATTGTTGGGCCCTGAGGGACATTAGCTCCCATTGGGAGGGAGAGATTAGTTTCTTCAGGCAAGGATGGGGAGGAGGGATCTGCAGGGTGTGGATTCTCTGCTGAGGGTGGGGAGATTAATTCCTCAGATAAAGAAAATCCCTCAGAATCCGAGGGTTCAAAATCCTCATCATCGTGGTTCTCCCACACATCTCCATCCCAAGTTTCAGGGTTCCACCCTTTCCCCACCAGTACTCTCACTTTGACTGCTGACACTCTTCATGGCTGGGAATTAAATTTGTGTTGTAAGTCAGCCAAACATATAAAAAGGGCTCCAGCTTGATTTTCTGCCACTTTAGCTCTTTGGCTGCTGGAGAGAAGATGCTCTTCCAGAGCATGCTTCGAAACTTTTAAACTGTTGTTTCAAATCAAGCTAGTCAACTTTATCACTGAGCTCCTTATTTTCCTCTATCACTTTATCCAGAGATGCTAGGAGTAACCAGGCAACATCATTATTTTCCTTATTTTTCTGCAATTTCTCAAACGTTTTATATATAGAGTAGCTAAATTCCTTGCTTCTCACAAGAGGCAAGTTAGGTGAGTCAAATGGATCTATCTTCATAATTACATCAAATAGTCTGCACCAAAGATTATCATTCCTCTTCAGGCCACTTAGGAGAGCCTTCAGTAACTCTAGGCTTCATTGGATTGGTGAGCTGGCTCCAGAAACTACCAAGCTGACTAAAGAAATCCATCCTTTCAATTTTGTTTCTCTAGAACTACTTCTGGTGCCAAATTGAAACCAGCTTAAAATTTCACCTTACCCCATTAAGTATCGCCAAGATTAGGAAAAGAAATAATAACAAATACTGGAGAGGTCGTGGAGAAAGAGGAAAACTCATGCCCTGCTTGTGGGAGAGCAAACTCCTGTAACCCTTATGGAAAGCAGTGTGGAGAACTCTTAAAAGACTGAAAATGACACATTATTAATAGTTGCTACAAATAGGATCCACAGAGATGTTTTATGCCTGTGGCAGTCTGAAGCTTTTCTTCCTTTTAATGTTTAGCTAGGCCAACTTTTCTGCATTAAATTTACCCTAGCTGTTTATCATTGACTGTATGTTGTTAATTTGAGAAGCAAACTTAATTCCTTTAGTTAAATTATCCTATAGGTAGAAGAAAATGTTACAAGTTGATACTGTACAACACAAAAATTATAGAGAATATTTGTATACATTAACCCCAAAGTTGTTGTAATACAAATTATAAGTAAAGCAAATGTGGACTACAATTTATATTTACAATTAGTTTAAATGTATTAATATTTTTATTAAAACCTTTTAACCAATGTTGTTTAATATATACATTTTTATTTTTGCTTAGTCCTAGAATACCAAAGTTTGAGCAAATTTGGATACCTGTTAAACTCACATCAATTAACAATACATTAATCTAATGTAGACCCATGTCCCCCTCCTAAACCTCCCACCCCACCAGATTCACCGTTTCAGTCAGTTCTTTGATTCAGTCTTTTCTGTTATTGTTTTGTTGTTCTTTCCAACATGCGTCACTCCCCACAAGAAATATTTACCACTGGGTTATTGGCCTAGAACCCACAGATGAGGGATACCATTCATCTTTTGTTTTTTCTGGGACTGTTACTTTACTTAACATAATTTCTTCTAGTTTCATCCATTTACCTGAAAATTTCATTATGTCATCTTTCTTTACTACTGCATAGAACTTCATTTTGTAGATGCACCATATTTTCTCTATCCACTCCTCTGTTGAGGGACATTTGGGTCTTCGTTATTGTGAAGAGAGCTGCAATGAATATGGCTGTACATGTATCTCTGTGGTAGGAAGAGTCTGATGGATATATTCCCAGAAGTGGTATGAACTTTACCTTTCAGGTGCCACAAAGTTTTAATATGAGAGTCTTTCTTACCTCCTTTTCATAGAACAAAGAAAAACATGATGGTAATGAAGTCAATCCTAAATTAATTAGAGCCGACTGTTATAGAGGTAATCTCTTATAAAAGCAGTATAGCTGCCTTCTTTAATTGACTGATAGACATAGGAACTGTGAAAGGATAATTCTCTATTCAGAGCAAAATATAATACTAAAGTCTTTATAAGCTGGGTAATTATACATAAGATATCAATACAGGATAGCTTTGATATCAGCAATAGATTATTCTGCCAAGGATATGCTGTCTAGGGGATCCAAGCCCCCCAAAAGGTAAAGCCTTTTTACCAGCAAACTGGCATACTTGCAAGAAGAGAGGCGGTAAGGCCCTGCTGTTGAAGACCTGGTGTGAGCATGGGAAAGATGTATTGAGACCACACTGGCAAGTGTACAGTTGGTCTCTGGAATTCTAGAGAGTGTTACCAAAGGCCACTAAAGCAAACATTGGTCTCCTTGAGTCAATCAAGACTCTTCCATCAGCATCAGCTACACCTCACCAGCCCAGAAATACTGTGTAGCAGGGGCAGCCATATGTCTATATATCCCAAATCTAATTGGCTATTAGCTCTCTCCTCAGAGGAATAATTCATGGCTGATGCCACAAGCTTATGTCCTCTGGTGGTTAGGAGATGTTATAAGCCACAGTAAGACCTTGTCATCTTTTACAGAAAAGCTATATTTCATGGATTAACATACCATCCAAATATCTGTGTCTATGCAAACATAACCTACCATAATAATTAGTACTGTTTAAATACCTGTGTATCTAATTACTTATGCTTCATCAGTAGGAGTAAAATGTTATTCCTGTATAAACTGCCAACCCAAGAAAGGAAACATCCTGAACTGATCAGAGTCCAAAACAACTTCTCCAGAGAAAGTAGACTGCTTTGCTTCTCACCCAATTGTGTCCCATTTCTAAAGCCTAGGGAACAATCTTCAGAAGAGGGGGTGTGGTAGAATGTAAGGGCTGTGATTGGGGTGAATTATGAAACTACAGAAATATAGACTGGATTCTTATTTGATAAACATGATTGTATATACATGCCCCTCCAGCTGGACAGTGGGGGTCTCTGGCTGTATAGTTTGGGCATAGCTGGTTGCAAATTGGTTTTACATGAAGGGTGCTTGTATTCATTACTTATTACTTATTATAAAAAAAAGACTGAAAATGAGCCTACCACCTGACCCAGTCATACTACTCCTGGGTGTATACCCACAAGACTCATTCTATCACAAAGACACATGCGCATCTGTTTATTGCAGCTCTCTTCACAATAGCAAAAATCTGGAAGCAACCCAAATGTCCCTCCACCAATGAGTGGATACAGAAAATGTGGTACATTTACACAATGAAGTTCTATGCAGCAGTAAAGAAAGATGACATCATGAACTTTGCAGTTAAATGGATGGAACTAGAAGACATTATGCTAAGTGAAGTAACATGGTCCCAGAAAAACAAATGACATATGCTGTCCCTCATTTGTGGATGCTAACACAAAATCCCTAGTTGTAAAGGAAACTCAGCATCATTTATGTAATATTTCTTTTTTATATGAAAGCAGCAGTACAGTTAAAAAGATGAATCTCTTAATCGGCTTGAAAATTAACCTACCACTTTTGTTCAGATTTTGTAATATTGGTATAAGGGTGGAGGATATGTATGCATATTTTGAAGTAATATAAAATTAAAGGGGAAATGTGAAAAAAAGTCAGAGATAGATGTAAGATAGGCATGGTAGAATGCAGGAACAGGAGTGGAGTAGGGGCATGGAAAGGGGAATGTGTCTAAATTGAACTGAGAAATGATTTATGAAATACACAAAACATCAATAAAAAAGCCAAAATATTTTTAAAAATTAAAATTCCACCTGGAAAGATAGCTATGGAAGAGACAGAAGGAAGGCAGAGGAAGCAAGACTTTGAGGAGCCCAGTGCTTCTGGCAAAGCTAGGATATTCTAGCAATCTTATTTTTCTTTTCTGATTATTTTTAATCTGCTATGTTACTTTTTGTTGGTCAGAATACGGGGATCTGAATTATACCTATTGCTCTGGATGGAGATATGCCTTTGTAAAGACTCTAAGATGTCTATCTAGCAGAGGCTTTCTGGTAAAGAAGCAAGGCAATTCATTACCCCATTCCATCAACTCTTAGTCCAAACTGAACTGCCAATCATCTGGATAGGAAAAAAAAAGACTCAAGAACACTTAAGACATAGTACAAAGCCTACCTGAAGAGGTAAGTTTATAAAATGGGCTCTTGATCCGTTGTCTACTCCAACTCCTGAAAGTGTTTCCCTCCACAGTGGTCTCTCTGGTCATTGTCTGATGCAACTTTTTATAATATTTTCCTCTGCAGTGGTCCCTTTTATCATTTCTTACTTTTGTGTTTGAATTTTAGTTTGTGCACACAAGCTTTTAATGGGTAAGCCATCTCTCCATCCCTACTCATATTATTTTGGTCTAAACTGTCTCTTTTATACTGTATTTTTATACTATATTTTTTGTGTCAACTGAGTCCTTTGAACAGGCATCACAAAGACAGAAGAGGCCAGAGGAAGCCAGAATGATATACCAGTAAGAATGGAAACTCCAGGCAGAGAAAATGGGACTTACTTGATATTTATAGGCAAATTATAGAAGAAGTTGCTTATTTCATTTTGACTATAGTAAATTAAGAACAGACAATTTAAAGATGGAATTATTAAACGAAAAGGAACTAGAAGTTGAGACTTAGAAAATTCTCATCCTATCTGTATCATAAAAATGTGAAAAAGATTGTACAAAATAGTAAATATGGTGGACAAACAGTTGCTTGACAAGAAACTCATATACATATAACCTTAGTTAACTACCCTCAGAGAAGAACTACCATTTAGAATTGAAAGAGAAGAAATAAGAAATAATGAAGAAAAGCTCTTGAACTTCTTGGGTTCCATAGGATAAGTCCGTGAACTACTCAGCTACAGGTGTGAACTCCTTTTCAAGTCTAGAAAGAACGACCCTCAAGATGATTCAGAGATTCTTTAGATTTAGAATGTAGAACTATTGTTTTGATTTCAGTAAGTTAGACATAAAATTTATTATTTATTTGTTTATTTAATGTATATAACTGTTTTGCTTGTAGGAAAATTCTACTTCTTGTGGAAGGAACAAAATGGTGTCAGAGCCACTGGATCTGGAGTTGTGGATGGTTGTTAGCCACCATGTGGGGATTGGGAAATGAACATAGGTCTTCTTCAAGAGCTGCCCATCCAGTGCTCTTACCTGCTGAACAAATTCTTCAGTCATGAGTAAGATATTTTTAATGGCCCCAAATGAGCTGTACCCAAAGTGATGGGGCATGAGCCTTGAGTGTACCTGCAGAACTGCAGTAGCAGGACCAGTGTCTTTCCATGGACACAGAAAGTGGTGTATCATGTCAATAGGGTTGGAGGATCCAGACGAAAGCCAGAGGTAATCAAGATTTAGTATCTACCAGAGTTCCACTTGCTGGACATTCTGTTATCTTGAAGCCTGTTGTCCTTTCCGTGATTTAGGTGTGTCCCATTTGGAAGGAAAACCTTGCATAGAGTATGTTGGCCTCACTGATGTATTTTGGAATCACATAAGTCATTTATTTGATTTCCACAATTTCATGATTAGAGAGAAATTTTGCCTTGGGCATATTGTTCAGATTAATATTGTAGACTATTGAATATCTAACTACTAAATATTAAATCTTGCAAGAACTTTGGAGCCTTAATGATGTGTCTGAATGATACCATTGTGTAATCACACTTACAGTTTATTCTCATGTCAATAACAAGAAAATAAAAATTATCTCCAATAGCCAATTTAACCAATATCATTGCTTCTAAATCAGAAATGGGAACAATCAACAAATCAGAGCAACTCAAGTGAGATACTTGTCACTCTGGTATATTCTCAGGAAAACAAGACAGGAGGATGAGAATTTTGGAGAAACTTCTTTTAGCATTGTGATAGCTATTACTTGGTTGAGAATCATCATTCTGGCAGAAGATATTTCTCCAGGTAAAAACCTCTCTTCTTAACTACAGACCTCTCTCCATTTAAGGAGGAATTCTGCAAAATTAATACAGGCTTCTGTATTTCTGAATCTCATGCTGCTTCTAGTATCTCTTGCTTTCTCTCATTCTCACCTGGGCATCCCTGCTTGGGGTTAGATTTATAGCTGTATGTGGGAGAGATTCTGAGGTTGCACCATAAATTTCATCTGCTGGAATTCATCTGTCTCCTAAATCACCTCACATTCATTCATTTTTTCTGATAAGGCCAGCCACATTTTATTATGATTACATTATTGAGAGAGAGAGAGAGAGAGAGAGAGAGAGAGAGAGAGAGAGAGAGAACACAGGGTCCAGAGGTCAAACTCAAGTGTGCTTAGAAGCAGTCCACTTTGTTTCTGAGACTGGAAAACTAACTGGGATTTGCACACACACTAGGCTAGGCTGCCTGATTAGCAAGCCCCAGGGCTGTTTGCTAAGAGACAAAACTAAGTCAGCTGCTCCAGGAAGCACATTTCACTTTCCCTGTGAAGGCAGCTGTACCTAGAACATTCTGTCTTTGACATACTAGTAAATGGACTTGACTGGGGCATGCCAGTTTTTATTTTCCTTTGACTATATGTTTAAGAGCTATAATTGTGTAGGGGCATGCTTGTTCATTCCACACTCTGGCACACTCCATGACAGTTGAGGACACTTTAAGGGCTGGGTTCTTGCTTCCTCCCAGTTGAGCTCGTTCATGAGCTTAGGACTGTTTCCCCACCCATCTCATCATTACAAGTGTCGTGATTATGGATACACACCACTGTATCCAGGACTTTGGCCGGGGGTAGTTCTGGGGAATTGAACTCAGACTGTCAGGCTTGTACTGAAAGCACATTTACCTTTTGAGCCAGCTTCTTGGCTCTCAGTAGTATGTTTTTTTTTTTTTATTTTTCAAACTCATTCTTTTATTTAAAGATATTCTGCTTAACTTTAGGATAGCTGATTTAGATCTTCTTTTTCTTTTTTTCTTTTATTTCTTTTATTTTAATTTTAATTTTGGTCTTTTCAAGACAGGGTCTCCCTATAGCCCCAGCTGTCCTGGAACTCTCTCTGTAGACCAGGCTGGCCTTGACCTCACAAAGATCTGCCTGCCTCTGCCTCCCAAGTGCTAGGATTAAAGGTGTGTGCCACTATGCCCGATTTTTTTTCCTTTTTAAAAATTTTATTTATTACTTTTTATGTGTATGAATGTACTGTCTGCATGTAGGTCTGTGCACCCGTGTTGTGAAATTGTGGGGGTAAGAAGAGGGTGTCGGATTCCCCCAGAACTGTAGATAAAGATGGTTCTCAGCCACCATGTGGGTGCTGGGCATCGAAACTGGTTCCTTTGCAAGAGCAGTCGGCACTCTTAACAGCTAGGCCATCTCTCCAGCCCCATCTTTTTTTTTTTTTTTCAAGCTGCTTTGTATATTTCTTCTCCTTTTTTTCAGATTTTTCTTCTTTACCTTTTTCTTTTTACAGGAAAACAGAAAGAATACAAAATTACAATAACAAAACAAAGCAACAAGAACAAAAAAAGGGGGGATTTCCATTTCTTATTCTTCTGAAATAATCAGTCTGTGGGGCTTGGTATGTACTTCTCTTTTTTCCCTTCTCTCTTTCTTTTCTTCCTTCTTTTCCTGTTCTTTTAGGGCTATGTGTTTACTGGTTAGTAAGGAAGCCTTGAGTTCTTTGCTGAGAAAGAGTCTGAATAATTTGGGGGGTGTCTCATCCCTAAACTGCCTAATCAATGTCTAGGTCCCATTTAATTATGTTACCCTCGGAAAAAGGTCACCCCAATCACCAGAAGGGATTCTCCAGTACAAAATCCCCTCGGACTAATTGACCTCAGAGAGCAAAGAACAAAATCGTCCCTTAAATCCCTTGACCAAATTGGTATGGGCCTTAGGTATGGGCATTAGGTATCAAAAAAAGTTAAGTTACACCAATCTGGTACTTTTAATTACTGTATCATATATAGAGAAACATTGAAGAAAAGCATAAACATTGACTGGAAGAGAGTTAACACCATAAGATAATGATACAAAGCTGATAAGAGAAAATTCAACAATTTTAGGAATAGTTAAAAATAAACGATTTACTACAAACATTAGTCTTTTTACTTTCCCAAATCCCATATCCTGGTTCGTAGCTTTCCAATAACAGGGAACATACCTGTTGACCAGAATAAAGCTGAAAAAATTTACCAAGTCCATCCAAACTGTCTCCTTCTGGGGTGCATGCCACTAGTTCAGGAAAGTAAACCTAGCTTTTCTTGAGTCAAGTTATCTTGAAATGGGCAGAACAGATATCAAAAATAATGCATGCATAATAGAGAGCAAAAATATCTTTCAGTAGTCGAAGGTAACCCAGTACTTGTCTATACCTCTTTAATCTGAATCTACAACTAGAAGTCCAGTACAAGCCAGAAATGAACCAAAAACCAACTACAACCCTGTGTGCTTATAATCTCATATAGATCATTAGTAAACTGGCTTTAATGTTTATACCATTCCACTCTAGAAACATTTAACAACTTTAATCTAGTACACGTATCTTATTTTCTTCTAAACTTTGCAATATTTATGCCTATCCAGCCGAATGGGGCAGTTCCCCCAAACACATCACCACAAAATGAAAACCTTAAAGTGACTCTACAAGTCCTGGGGCAGATTCTGTCCAACCAAATCTTTCCAGATAGTCAAAAATGCACAACATAGGCTTGGTAAAAAGCCTGTCTATCCACCTCAAAGATGTTCCACCTAATAATCAAATATCCCACACAAAAAAAACACAACCAAAGGCCTTGAATTCTTTTTTTTGAGGCAGGGTCTCCCTGTAGCCCCAGCTGTCCTGGAACTCACTCTGTAGACAAGGTTGGCCTTGAACTCACAAAGATCCGCCTGCCTCTGCCTCCCAAGTGCTAGGATTAAAGGCGTGCGCCACCACGCCCGGCCTTGAATTCTATTTTATTTAGTATTAGCATAGCAATTTGTCCCTCTTTCTTAGTGACATTTATTTGTATTTTTTTACCCTCCTTTCACATTGGGATAATATCTATTTTTAAAGGTGAGGTAAATAGTGAGTCTCTCTTTGGGGTGCTCAGGTTGGGACCTTCCTTGCCAAGACCACCTGAAGCACAGGTAAGAACCTGGCACTGCTCCAGACAGGTAGATCTTAGAATAGAGTGACTCTTGAGTTGCTGGATAATTGATTCAATGGTTTGTGGCAGGGGTGCCGTCCACCTGTCTGCTTGGATATAAATCCTAAACCCTTGTAGGTTGTGACTTTCTGGTCGGAGTTGCCCTTCCGCCTTGCAGCCAGCAGCAGCACCGGCACCAAAGAGAGTCTCTGTACAGGGTGCTCTGGTTGGGCCCTTGCTTGCCAACACCACCTGAAGTACAGGTAAGTGCCCAGTACCCCTCCTGACAGGTACCGGGGCGCAGGCTAAGTCAGGCATCACCCCCACCCAAACCCCAGGGACAATTGGAATTGAGGAAAGCGTATCCAAGTGGATTTTTCTTTTGGAGAACATTCAGAACAGGAAGGTTCTCCAAAAAAAAGAGTGACTTAGACTTCCAATATCCAATATATAAACAAAATCGAAAGCCTGAAACCTAGACAAGTCAACACTCCATAAACAAGAAGGAGAAAAAAAAAAGGAAAAAAAGTGCGTCGGAAGGAGGCAAGCAAAACAAGCCTTCATCATAGTGAAAAGACATTTGTGATTGGCATTGGAATACAGGCAAAAAAAAAAAAAAAAACAGAAAACCCCCAAGCCAGGGACACGCGCAAGGGAG
>VZQC01012096.1:498952-544527 GCA_009823505.1 Rhizomys pruinosus
TGGAAAAAAACAGACCAGTTGTCCAATGAAAAAAAACTGAAGATCCAAACCTGAGCACATACAATTTCAGCCACCTCATATTTGACAAGGGGGCCAAAAAGACACAATGGAGGAAAGACAGCATTTTCAGCAAGTGGTGTTGGTAAAACTGGATCACCACCTGTAGAAGAATAAAATTAAACCCCTACCTCTCACCCTGTACCAAAGTCAATTCTAGATGGTTCACAGACCTCAATGAGAAACCCAAAACTCTGGAGGCGATAGAATAAATATTGGCAGCAGACTACAAGACGTAGGGGTAGGAAAAAGACTTCCTAAATCAGACAGCAGCTGCAAAAGAAATAAGATCGACAATTGACAAATGGGACCTCAGTAAACGCAAAAGCTTCTGTACATCAAAAGAAACAATAAAGGAAGTGAAGAGAAAACCCACAGAGTGGGAGGAAATCTTCACTGCAGATACATCTGACAAAGCATTGATTTCCAGAGTATACAAACTACTCAAAAAACAAAGAAGAAAGAAAACAAATGAATCACTCAAAAGATGGAGCAAAGAACTGAATAGAGACTTCACAGAGGAGGAATTAGAGGTGGCTGAGAAACATCTTAAAAACGTCAATAATAATTAGGGAAATGCAAATTAAGACCACTTTAAGATATCATCTTACTCCAATAAGACTGGCCAGGATCAAGAAAACAAATGATACCAAGTGCTGGAGAGGTTGTGGGGAAAGGGGAACATTCATCCACTGCTGGAGGGAATGTAAACTTGTACAGCCACTATGGAAAGCAGTGTGCAGAGCCCTTGGAAGAGTCAAAATGAGCTTGTCATTTGACCCAGTCATACCACTCCTAGTTATATATACACAAGACTCATCTTACTGCAGAAATACATGTACACAATGGAGTTCTATGCAGCAGTAAAGAAAGACGTCATGAACTTTGCAGCTAAATGGATTGAGCTAGTAGATATTACATTAAGTGAAGTAACACAGTCCCAGAAAAACAAATGATGAATTTTATCCCTCATCTGTGGCTGCTAGTGTCAATAACCCAGTTGTAAATATTTCTTGTGGTGACGGATGCATATCAACAGAAAGACTGCATCAGAAAACTGACTGAAATGGTAAATCTGGAAGGGTGGAAGGGTTGGGAGAGGGACATGGGTCTATATTTGATTAATGTATATTTAATTGACACGAGTTCAACAAGTATCCAATTTTGCCCAAGCTCTATCTACAAATTACCTAGTATTTTAGGACTTAGTAAAATTAAATATATCTGTATTAAACAACATTGGTTTAAAGGTTTTAACAAAAACAGTAATACATCTAAGTTAATTGGAAACATAAATTATTGTTGTCCACATTTGTTTTACTTAAAATCTGTATAATAACATTGGGGTTAACATATACAAATGTTCTCTATAATTTTTGTTATACAGTATCACCTTGTAACATTCTCTTTTACCTGTAGGAAAATTTAACTTAAGGAATTTAGTTTGCTTCCCAAATTAACAAGATAAAGTCACCCAAAACCGTTTGGATAAATTTAATGAAATTTACTCTTTGATTCCTGCCTATAGGTATGTGTACTACAACTGCCTTTTTGAGACTCGTGGGTCAAAAAATAAAAGCCTAAAATGAAAAAGGGGGGATGCAGTTATATATTAAACTTTTTTGTCAAAAATTTTTTCAATTTGAATCTTAAAACTAACTATGGGAAAAATTTGTATGTTCCCACAGGTCACCAACTTAATGGCTGAGAAAGAAAAGATACAGCTTTGCATTGTGTAGGATGTACCAAGAAATACCAGCAGAGAAGTTGGCCCATCTAAACATTAAAAGGAAGAAAAGCCCAAGACTGCTATAGGCATCAAACATCTCTGTGGATCCTATTTATAAGAACTGTTTATAATGAGTCCTAATGAACCTTACCTTATAGGTGCTACAAAGTTTTAATATGAGAGAATTTCTTTCCTCCTTTTCATAGAACAAGCAAAAATATGATGGTAATGAAGTCATTCTCTAACTATAAATTAGAACCGACTGTTATAGAGGTAATCTCTTATTAAACCAGTATTATTGACTAATAGACATAGGAACTGTGAAAAGAATTATTCTCTATTCAGAACCAAATATAATACTAACGTCTCTTTAAGCTGTGCATTTAAGCAAAATATATTAATACAGGATAGCTCTGATATCAGCAATGGATTATTTTGCCAAGGAGATGTTGGCCAGGGGATCCAAGCACTCCCAAAAGGTAAAGGCTTCTTGCCTGTAAACTGGGATACCTGCAAGAAGAGAGGCAGTAAGGCCCTGCTGTCAAAGACCTGATGTAAGCATGGGAAAGATGCATTGAGACCACACTTGCAAATGTACAGTTGGTCTCTGGAATGCCAGAGAGTGTTAACAAGGCCACTAAACCAATAAAGCAAATGCTGGTCTCCTTGAGTCAAGCAAGACTCCTCCTTCAGCATCAGCTACATCACGTGCCTGGAAATACTGTGCAGCAGTGGCATCCATATGTCTGTATATGCCAAATCTAATTGGTTATTAGCTCTCTCCTTGGAGGAATAACTCAAGGCTGATGCCACAAGCTTACATCCTCTAGTGGTTAGGAGATGTTATAATCCACAGTAAGACCTTGTCATCTTTTACAGAAAAAATGTAATTCCTGGATTAGCATACCATCCAAACATCTGTGTCTATGCCAAAGTGACCTACCATAATAATTAGTACTGTTTAAATACCTATATATCTAATTGCTTATGCTTCATTAGTAGGATTGAAAGGTTATTCCTGGATAAACTGTCAGCCCATGAAAGGAAACAGCCAGAACGGATCAGGGTCCAAAATGACATCTCCAGAAAAAGTAGACTCTTTTGCTTCTCATCCACCTGTTCCCCTTTTCTAAGCCTATGGAACAATCTGTGGAAGAGGGGGCATGGTAGAATGTAAGGGCTGCGACTGGGGTGAATGGTGAAACTACAGCAATATAGACTGGACACTTATTTGATCAACTTGATTGTACATACAAGCCCCTCCAGCTGGATGGTGGGAGCCTTGGACTGTGTGGGTTTGTGCACAACTGCTTGCAAATTGGTTTTACATGAAGGATGTTTGTACTCACAGCTTATTACTTATTGTTAAAAAATGAAATAAAAGAAAGTACATAAAAAATAAAGGTGAGGTAAGTTCCTTGGAGACAAGAAAATAAGATGGTTTTGTTTCTTAATCCATTCTACCATTCTTTGTCTCTTAATTGGAAAGTTCATTCCATTGATATTTAAAACTGTTGAGAGAATTAAATTGCAACCAAACATTTTGATTTCTAGTACATTCTTATTCTAGGTTTTTATTTCCATAGTGGTTGTATCATTTGTTTTCGGGTGTTGATTGGTTATAGTTATCCATGTCCTCTGCTCTTTGTATTGGTTGAAGTATTCTCTGCAGGCATGGCTTATTGGAGAGGAATTCTTTCAACTTATTTATATCATGAAACATTTTTCTTTTGTTTTGTTTTTTTCTGTTTGTTTTTTATGCTTTTATTGATGTTTTGTGTATTTGAGACATCATTTTAAAATTTTATTTATATATAATCAAATTTATATATAATAATTTATATATTTATATATATATATATAATCAAATCTTGACCTGTGTCCCCCACCCTATCCCCCCACCCCACCAGAGCTCATGCATTCTGCTAAACATCTCTTTCTCAGTCTTTCTCAATATTCTCCATCTGGAAGTTGACTGTTTTGAGCAGAAGTTCACTGTTTCAGTCAGTTCTCTGATGCAGTCCTTTCTGTTGTTGTTGTTGTTGTTGTTGTTGTTGTTGTTGTTTCCAATATGCATCACTCCCAACTGCTTTGGACAAAAGCTCAAGGGGCCGTGCACAAGAAATACTTACAACTAGGTAATTGGGTCTAGCATCCACAGATGAGGGATACCATTCCATTCGTCGTTTGTTTTTCTGGGACTGTGTTACTTCACTCAGCATGATGTCCTCTAGCTCCAGCCATTTTCCTGCAAAGTTCATGATGTCGTCTTTCTTTACTGCTGCATAGAACTACATTGTGTTGATGTACCACATTTTCTCTATCCACTCATCAGTTGAGGGGCATTTGGGTTGGTTCCAGCTCCTTGCTATTGTGAAGAGAGCTGAAATAAACATGGCCTTGCATGTATCTCTGTGGTGGGGTGAGTCTTGAGGGTACATGCCTAAGAGTGGTATGCCTGGCCACAAGCCGTGGCAAGTTTATTCCAAGTCTTCCAAGGGTTCTCCACACTGCTTTCCATAGTGGTTGCACAAGTTTACATTCCCACCAGCAGTGGATGAGTGTTCCCCTCTCCAGCACTTGGTATCATTTGTTTTCTTGATCCTAGCCAGTCTTATTGGAGTAAGATGATACCTTAAAGTGGTTTTGAGGAACATTTTTCTTTCTCCTTCAATTATAATAGATATTTTTGCTGGATAAAGTACTCTGGGTTGGCATCTATAGTCTTTAGAACTGGGAATATTTTCAACCAGGCTCTTCTGTCTTTTATCATCTGCATTGAGAAATCAGCTATAATTCTGATAGGTTTTCCTTTGCTGCATTTCTTTTTTCATTTCACTTTGAATTTTCTTTAATGTTTCTATATCTTTTGTAATTTCATTCTGCAATTTATTGTTGTCCTCTTTAAATTTATTCCTTTCTTCTTTTAGTTCCCAGGCTTCCTTGTTTATAAACTCCTTACATTCCCTCAACTTCTTAATTTCTCTAATCTTATTAATAATTGTTCTTTTGAGATCTGTATTCTGAGTTATATCTAAGGAGTCTTCATTAGAGGGTACTTTAATAGGGTTATTAGTGTTTGGTGGAGATCCACCTGAGTCTTTCTTTAGTTGGGCTTTAGGCATTTGAGTAGCTTCTGTTGGGAGTGGTTCTAGTGTGAAGCTTAGGTGTTTATTTAGCTGACACTGATGTTGGTTATATTCTTCAGGTGTTTGTTGACATCTTAACTGTTGAACAGGTGTGGATACTTTCGGTTCCAAAATCTCAACTTTATCCTAACATTGTAGAGACCAACATCCCTCACCCAAATAGCAAACAGTTCACTCAGTGGACTAAGCCATGCAAAACCCAAGCCAGCCCAAACCCCACAGGCTTTAGAAACTTGCACCCTGAGGGCCCCAGACACTCTTGGTCCTGTGTGCTGGAATGTCACAATGCTTCCACTGCAATGCAGCTGTAGTCCCCCACATCCAATTGGAGTGAACCCCAATCACCCACGTGGTGAGATGTACTCACAAAACCACTGTACACCACCCTTAATCTACCAGCCAATCCTCCAGCACTAGGCGCCACGGTCTGTACCTAGGTTCAGTTGGACAAAGTCTCAGCTGACAGGGGGGATGTTGTCTCCTGACTCTCTCAGGTGATGGCTGTAGCGCCAAAATGTAGTCCTTAAGGATTCAAATGTCCTTGGACCACCTCCAACGCTTTCCAATGCCCTTGGAGGCCCCTAAGTCCCCCTCCATGACTTTGCCTTTAGCTGCTCAGAATGCACCTGCTACTTCAGGAACTGCCATCTTGGAATCCAACCAGCGGCATGTTTTTTGACGTCTTACAATATGACATTTTTCTGTTATCTTTTTCTAAAATTGTCAACATATCAGGATACAATATTCTTTGTAAAGTCACACGTCTAGGCAATTTCATCAGTTTTTTTGGCACTTAATAAAGTTTGAGAACAATCTAATTTTTTTGTTCTTCCTTAGTTATTTTCCCATTTCCTGTTTGTAACATTATTGATCCAATTAAAAAAAGAGTTTAGCAATGTATAATATGTATATAGTGTGAGATTTTTCTGGATAATTACTTGGGCTCATAAAGTCAAAATTTTGGTTTTAATTGAAAATCTTATGTGAATGACATGGGACTTTGGTTCCATACATTATTTAGTCTTATCTTATATCCCTACATATTTTTCTGAAATTATTTAATTTAATCTTTTTCATGTCCTTTTATTTGCTTCTTCCACCAAATCTGTGTTTTATATTACTAGCTTAACTCCATGCTCTTTGAAAGGCAGTCTTTTATATCTCTTCTCTGATTTTAAAAGTGTTGTGTTGTATATGAGCTTGTAGCATTTGGTGGATGGCCAGACTTTGCATAGTGCTTTGCTCTCTTTATAAATAGATGTGACACTCACCTTGGAATCATTCATACAGGGTGTGGAAATGCACCTGAGAGTTTTTTTTTTTTTTTTCTGAGTAATGTGTGTGTATTGGTTGTGATTCCAATTAATTAAAAATATGTTTATTCTGTTTATGCGTATGTCTGTATACCCTCTAGTCTGTATGTGCACCACACATAGGCAATGTCCACGAAGACAGAAAAAGGTCTCTGATCCCTTGGAGACTGAGGTATAGGCTGTTGTGGGGAACCGAATGTGGATGTTAGAAATCAAAGCTGAGTCCTCTACAAGAGCAGCAAGTACTTTTTACTGCTGAGCCATCTCTACAGCCTCCAGAGATGTTCATAAAAGATAGAAACAAAGCCACTTGTTCCTGAGAAATATTTCCCTAATAAATGAAAGCAATTTGTCCAGCAGATGATTGAAAGAAACATAAGTGAAGGAAGCTTAGGGACAACTTCCATTTCTTGGAATAAGAAGAGACGTTCCTGTTAGAAGAAAGTGGGATATAGCCAAAGGGGAGGATTTGGAGGCAACAGTTTGAAAGAGGAGCTGCATGCAGAATGTAATCAATTCACTTTGGATACCATAAGTTTAGCACAAGTATACACTATAATGCATTTGTAAAAATATAATAATCAGTTATCAATATATTTACATTTAAAGAATATGAAATTCAGTATGAATGATATCTGATAGAATGAAAAAATGATTCTAGAGCATATAGAGGAAATTAAAATGAAGATATAGATTCTGGGGCTGGAGGGATGGCCTAGCGGTTAAGAGCGCTCTTGCAGAGGACCTGGGTTCGATCCCCAGCACCCACAGAGTGACTGAGAACCGTCCGTAACTCCAATTCCAGGAGAACTCCAGTTCCAGGGGAATCCGACACCCTCTTCTGACCTCTGTGGCATTGCACAACACGGGTGCACAGACCTACATGCAGACAGCACATTCATACACCTAAAAAATAAATAAAAAATAAAATGAAGATATAGATTCTTAGGTCATCATTATATTAATGTTTACAAAGTAGCCAAAAGGAGATGCTAAACATCTGTCTCAGTACACCAGACTCACCATGGGAGAAAGACTGAGTCTAATCTGTTCACTATTTCATTGTATTAATGGGACAGAAATAATCAAATAAATAAATAACACAATGTCAAGTATTATACTTCATGATAAGAAAAGACACCTCTGAAAAAGCTAAATTTAATATTTCAATAAACTGAAAAATATATTTACAAAGAACCAAACTAGATATGAGCATCTGGAAGAAAATCAAGAGCCCAAAAAATTCAGATGCCAAATAGTGATCAAAAGAGACATGTGAAGGGACTGCACAATCAGTGCGTTTTCTTCTTGATTTGTTCAAGGACTCATGGCTATATCTTTGCAATCATAGTTGCCAGAGAGAAGGTATGTGACCGTGTCTTTGACAATCTGATTGCTGAGTTTAACAGAAATCTTTCCTGTTCTTCTGAGTTATTCCTAAAATGTTCCTCTAATTCTATGAAGTTCCATAGTAATTCTAAAGAAACTTAAAATTATATTTCTGTCCAAGTTCTTTGTACAAGTATTTTGATTCTCACACAAGAAAAATTTTGTTCCTTGAAGCTGTCTTGGAGAAAAACCAATATATTGTGATATTACTTTTAATAAAAAAAGTTTATGTTGCTATATTTGAGCAGCCAAACCATAGCCAGCCTACAAATATAGGAAGACCCTCACCCAAAACATGAAGTCATTTCTAGTCACAAAAGTGCCATTATTTATTTTTAGGTACTTTGTCTTAAAAAGGAATTTTCCTGATTTCAATAATCCTGGAAATATGTGATATAAAATTAATTTAGATTTAAATTGGTATTATCTAAGATACCAATATGCAATCCTGAAAGATGTGGGAAATTTGATTTTGAAATCCAAATTCTTTCCTTAGTTTCTTTTTGTGGTTGCTTCTGATAAAGGATGACAAAGTGCCATCTTAAATGTACTTCCTGTGAAATTATACTTTCAATTCTGTCAAGTTTGACTCCTAATGTTAATGTGGTTAAGTGTGCATTAAATTTTTTTTATTAATTTTTATTTATTTCTGTATGTGTATGAATGTACTGTCTGCATGCAAGTCTGTGCACCCGTGTCGTGCAATGCCGCGGAGGTCAGAAGAGGGTCTCGGATTCCCCTGGAACTGGAGTTCTCCTGGAATTGGAGTTTCAGACGGTTCTCGGCCGCCATGTGGGTGCTGGGGATCGAACCTGGGACCTCTGTAAGAGCGGTCGGCACTCTTAACCGCTAGGCCATCTCTCCAGCCCCAACTGTGTATTAAAAACCCAATCACCTCCATCCATTTCTTTTTATTATTAGAAAGAATTGTAATTTTGAAATAGTTATTTTTCTGAATTATCTGTAATCTATGCAGAAGCTTTTCAATGACCCACACTTATTTTTAAGAAATTGCAGGTGAGTAGTTTTCACAGTGGGCAGCATCACTTTGAAAACTTTATTATTAATATTTTTCTGAGAAAAAGTGCAATAGATAAAAAAATTAGTTCAGTAAGAGGAGAACTAAAAGAGTCTTGAATTTCTTGCATGCCGCGAGATGGAAAATGAAGTGGGTAAAGCTGTGGCTGAAATTTATTCTGCCTAGAAAGGTTTTCTGTACAACAGGGCAAAGATAAAGAATATCTATTTTTTTTTCTTTAGATGTGAGAGGGCCTCAGCCCGTCTCCTTGCCATGAGCCAAGAAAGGAATGATGTTTTATTGGTCCAGAAGAGTTGAATTAGAGAATGAAAACTTCATTACAGAAAGATGGCTCAGCCATTAAGAGCAATTGTTCTTGTAGAGAACAAGACTTCTGTCCTCAGTACACATAAGAGCAGATCATAATTGCCTGTAACTCTATTTCGAAGGAATCTGATGCCCTCTTCTGACCTTGGTGGAACCTGCGCAGAAGTGCACATAACTACACATATATACATAATTAAAAATAAATTGTAGCCAGCATGGTGGCACATGCCTTTAATCCCAGCCCTCTGGAGGCAAAGGCACGTGGATCTCTGTGAGTTCAAAGCCAGCCTGGTCTACAGAGTGAGCTCCAGGCCAGTAGGGACTAAAGGGAGACCCTATCTCAAACAGAATCCCCCCAAATAATAATATAAATAAATAAATAAAAATAAAAATAAATTGTAAAAAGGAATACTCTTACCTTGATGAAAATATACTGTGCAAATTGTTTATTAAATCTCTTTACAGTCCTAGTAAAACATATTATTAAGGTTGTTTAACAAACCAGTCTAGTAAAACTATTGTCCATCACATAGCACAGACCATTTGAATTCTTACTCTGTTTGGGTTTTCCATTAAACTTTTAGCAAAACATTATGGAGTTACTTTTTAAACCATTTATTTCAACAAAGAGAAGACATCATTAATCTTATAAGATACACGATGATATATTTTGGTGTTTTTATTTTCAAGTGACATAAGAATATTCAAGTTATCCCCAAGTCTCAGGGTTCACTGCAATAAAAGCAGCTGGATTGTATGATCCAGAGGTTGTGGAGCACTTCGAGGAACAGTGTTTTGTGAACATGATAGGGCTGCCACACAATGAACTACCAACATCTATGGTTGCTTGCACAAGCCCTATACAAAATCAAGCCAAACTGCATTCCAGTGTGGATGGGGAGGGGCTTATGCAGATGCACTGGTAGTAGAGGAGCTATTGGCCCATTTATGTCTGCTGGGGAGGGAGAGTCAGCTTTTTTCAGGGATGTAGCAACATAGAGTGAACATGCTCCGAGGATAGTTTTACCTCCATGATCATACTGGCAGCACCAACTGGACCCACTGATTTTCATAAAAGACATGACATTTTGGGGATGGAGAGATGGCCTAGTGGTTAAGACTGTCGACTGCTCTTGCAGAGGACCCTGATTCGATCCCCAGCATCCACATGGCGGCTGAGAACCATCTTTAACTCCAGTTCCAGGGGAATTCAACACCCTCTTCTGACCTCCGTGTCATTGCACGACACGAGTGCACAAATCTATATGCAGACAGTACATTCATACACATAAACAATAAATTAAAAAATGACCTTGATAAGGAGACATGGTTAGGGAATCTGGGAAGAATTAGAGTGAGAGATGATTATGATCAAAGTACATTGCATACATGCAAGTAATTCTCAAAAAATTAATAAAAATATCATTTAAAAAGAATATTAAAATAACATTAATTCACAAGAAACAGTGACATCTGAAAGTTGTGTGATTCTGTAATGAATTTTTTTTTCTATTTTATACAGGGGAGAGCGCGAACGCAGTCCCCCACTACCACAAATTATGCCGTCGAGTTTCCCACATTTGGGGAAATCGCAGGGGTCAGCACATCCAGAGTGCAATGGATAAGCCTCGCCCTGGGAAAACCACCTTCGTGATCATGGTATCTCCCCTGCCAGGTAAGTATGTAATGAAATTTTTATATTAAGCTAAGGAACATTACTTTCTTTTGAGGCTTTTGCAGTAAGCTAAAAGTTAATCTCCCCTGAGATGCTTAGTTACTCTTGCTTTGACCAAATATCTGGCAAAGACATGTTAAGGAGGAATGTTTACACTGGAGTTATTATTTCAGATGGTTCAGCCTGCCTTGGGTAGGTGGGCCTGATGGAACAAGAGTTCACATCACGGTGGACCTAGAAGCTGAGGAGAAGGGAATCACTGGTGCTCAACTGGATTCCTCCTTTTCCTATATCTATTCAGTCTAGGATCCCACTCCATGGGATGATATTACCCACATGCAGAGCAGGTTCCAGCCCCCTCAGTAAATCTTCACTGAAGATGCCTTCATAAACATATCTCAGAGGTACACCTCAACACTCACTACATTGGCAGTGCTAAAAAAGTTTAAGATTGAATTTGGAGCAATCAACACAAGCTCTAACACAAAATTTGAGTTTGGGAACATGGGTGTTAGTTCAAGATAAACCCTATTTATTACCATTATCTGGGAATGAATGACTTGGATCATGTGTTTCTATCCCTTTAAAACTAGTTCCTAAAACCATATTTTGCTCAGAGTAAAATTAGAAGTTGGGGTAGAAAGAGGAAAGTGAACAAGTGCCCATATTCCCTCAACTAATCCAAAGGACACCTGATCAAGAACCTAGTCCAATCCTTCCTTAATACTGTAAACAAAGAGGGAGGAAAGTTTGACAAGTTTGCTAGAAGAACATAAAATAACCCTACGATAGCTAAAAGGATCATCACAAACATATATTTCTATGAACCTTGTAACTGGTCTTACTTTTGCTTTCATGGAGCACATTCCCATAACCTAAATGACTTTAGGTACTTCCATTTATAGTCATTTTCCATACAGTTTTGAATTTTGGTATCTTTATTTGAAAAAATGAATTTTTCTATACTATGAACTATAGGATTTAAAGATATAAAAATTAGAATAAATGTCAGGTATACAAGATTACTGTAGACTTTTGAAGGGCAGGTTCATATCATTCCTCAACGATAATAATAGAACTGTTATTTCAAAGTAATCCCCCATTTACTTTTGTTTCTGACATTTTAACACAATGAAACTTTCCATTTGCCTTCACTCAACTGATACTCCACTGTGCTGATCTTGATTTTTTTTTTCTCTCTTTCCACAGGGAGAAAATCAAGCATGAAATTTCTGTACTGTTGGCCAACTCTTGCACTGGGAAGGCAATGCTAACAATTGCAGGATTCTGAAGCACTGTTTTTACTCTGCAGATCTCAATTGTTGCACGAGTTCCAAAAAAACATTTTTTTTTCTGAAGATGAATGTCAGAATTTCACAGGATACTGGTCGTAGGTTGCAAAGCATATTGAAAACAGAAAAAAAGAAATCTGCAATTTGATTTCAGTTTGCACTGGAGAGAGTACAGTCAAAATTTCTCAAAAGAATCAGTTCTTGCTTCATTCCAATTTACTAAAGCACTGACTCAATCACAATTTTAAGTACTTGATAATAACCAAGCATAAGTACCCACACTGTAATTTGGGTTTATGTTTATTCATTAAATGAGTGCAAAAACATAAATAAAGTAGACTTAAAGATTAAACTGCTGAGTATGCAAAAGTTCATCATCAGTTGTTAAAATAAAGTCAAAGTACAGCTTGTTCAAGATTGCAAAATCTGAAGTCGGACTTGTCTTCTGAGTGGAGTTTTGTTACTAGAGTATATTAATCATACAAATAGCAAGATCCATTATGACATCATCATGTGGGTATATAATACATTTTTAATGAAAAAAAGACCATTCAACTTTTTGTGGATGTTGTGGACTCAGTGATTTAATGATTTTTATGGTGAGCTTAACTAGAAGTAAAAAAAAAAAAAATGCAACTTTCTAAATGTGATCTCTCAGTTATTTACTGTGAATGCATTTCCATATGCCCTGGGTAGGATCCATAACAGGAATACAATTGGTGCCTTGTTTTTCTCACTCATTTATGTGTCAAAATTCAATGATGAGAAAGCAGGTCACATACCTAAAAGTATAAAATATCCTATTTGGTAAAGTGATTCCCCCTAACCTTGATTATCTTCTAGGCCGCACTAAAGAAATGGCCAAATTGGTCATCAGTGTCTGCATGCAACAGTTTTGTGTAATTACCTCTTTATTTTCTAATGTTTTGGGGTTCCAGGGGAAAGCTAATGAGACATTCAAAATAGTTTTGTGGAAGAATATTCTAAAATGATCTCTTTATAAAGCTATGTGAATATAATGGAGAACAAGTGTTACCAGAGTATACAGAAGCTGTAAAGGACAGCTGATATTATCTCTCAATATGTGTAAACATATCTGCCAGATCTGTAAACAGAGTGATGTGTAGCTGGAGATAGTGTCCTTACAGCTACTCAGACATACACAGACTTTAATGATCTTATGGAGAAGGAGCACAGGAAAAACACGGTGCTCTATACCATCTCATTCCTCTAACCCTCTGCTTACAAATCTTCATTGACTAAATTTACCCAATCCAAAGTTCTAGTGCCACAGAGCATAGAATAACTATATGTGGGGGATCAAGTTACTTAGATCAGACCACAGTCAAAAAAATCCCATTACCTGTGGTCCACATTTTAACCAAGCATATAAAATAAGGAAAAAAAATACCATATGTTTTGGAACACCTACTTATGTATTAGAATGTATAACCATAAAATTTTTAAGTCTCTTGTCTTTCTACTAAATGTGACACATTTTATTTTCTACTCTTAGATTTTAAGCCAACTTTTCTGTCATAACCACATTCAGTGCATTTACTAAGCAGTGTTATTGTTCTGTATGTAAACATGAATGTGGGCCAGTGTCTGCCACTGTAGTTTGTGGGAGTAAGGATGAAAATATAAGTGGAATAATCATTATAGGATAGTAAGAAAGATAACAATAATAGCTCACCAGCCTTCATTGACATAGGGTTTAATTTGCAGCCATAATTTAAGGGGGAAAAGATGGAGTATGCCTTCAAGCATTTTTTTTCACCTTATTTAAATTAAAATGGCAACCTGATTGTAATTGGGATCACACAATTAGGCTTCTTGAATGCAAAACACATACGCTGACTCTGTATATTCAGTTAATATCCAGAACATTCCATTTTTATTTTGAGTTTGCTTAGTGTTAATACATACTAGAGAGAAGAACTCAGAGTTGATTTTTTTTTTTTTTGAGACAGCATTTCCCTGTAGCTCCAACATGCCTGGAACTTGATATGTTGAGCAGGATGGCCTTGATCTCACAGAGATCCTTCTGCCTCTGTCTCTCAAGTGCTGAGATTGAAGGCATGTACCACAATTCCTGGCCTAAAGTTGATATTTTAGTATCAAGACAAAGGTAGGATTCCAGAATAAGACAATGTTTCCTCACGGGAATTTTAGACCATTTCCAGAGGTCCTTTAGGAGAAAGTGTATAAAAAGTGTTCATAAGGGTTCATGTACTCTAACATTAAATCCATTAAACTCTCATGTGTGCATTATGAAGAAAAAAGTGTATGTTGAGTATGTGTGTGTGTGTGAAAGAGAGAGAGAGAGAGAGAGAGAGAGAGAGAGAGATGTAGAGGGAGAGAGAAGAAGAGAGATGTTTATAACTGGTAATAACTAGGAACATGGCAAAATAGCCAAAATTTCTGAAATTAACAACACATACTTATGGGTTATAAATATTTCCTAAACATATGGCAATTTTTTTCTTTATTTTATAGGCTTGGTTAAAATGTGGACCACAAGTAATAGCATTTTTAGACTAATTTTTTTAGCAATATGATATTTGAAATTCTTTTCAGAAAACTAAACCTAACAGAAGGAAAACTGTGTATGTTGGAATTTGGGAAGGAATCTGTGTATCCTGAGAGAGAAGAAAGGAGGATAAAAAATATCATGCAGAAAGAATATTAGGTCTGTGCACTCTGATATTCATGTATATATCTGCCTGCCCTTATTCTGTTCTTTATTCTATTCCTCACTAAGACACCTGCAACCTCTTCCTTCCAGAATGAGATTTTCATCTGTAATATAATAAAAATGGTTTTTAAAAACGTTTTCAACACTGAATATTTTTATCTTGTATAAGAAAGTTGGATAATTTTATCTTGTATACAAAGTTGGATAATTGATTTTATAATGAAGTCATAGAAAAGTCACCTGTTCTCATTAAATATACATCCCTCTTTCTGCCCCCACAGCCTCTCTGATTCACCTGATCTGTTTCTAAACAATAGAGTTTGGAAATTTCTTAACAAGCGATCTAATGGAGTTATCTTAGTTAGCTTTAACTGTCACTGTGACACAGTCTAGTGTCCCCAGAGAGCCTCAGTTGAAGGATTTCCCAGATCAGACTGGCCTGTGGGCCTGAGGGAGATGTTTTGCCTTATTGCTGCAGAAGGGCCCTGAGTACTGTGTGCAGCACCATTCCCTTAGCAGGTGCCACTGAGATGTGTAAGAATGCTATAAATATTTCTTGTGGAGAAGGATGCATATTAAAAGAACAACAACAGAAAGACTGCACCAGAAAACTGACTGAAATGGTGAATTGGGAAGGGTGGGAGGGGAAGGAGAGGGACATGAGTGTATATTCAATTAATGCATATTTAATTGACGTGAGTTCAACAAGTATCCAGTTTTGCCCAGACACTGTCTACAGGTTACATTGTGTTTTAGGACTTAGTAAAAGTAAATATGTGTATATTAAACAACATTGGTTTGAAGGCTCTGATAAAAGCGGTAATGCATCTGAGGTAGATACAGATATAAATTGTTGTTGTTCCTTTGTTTTGC
Organism: Rhizomys pruinosus; assembly: GCA_009823505.1. Lineage (NCBI taxonomy): Eukaryota > Metazoa > Chordata > Mammalia > Rodentia > Spalacidae > Rhizomys > Rhizomys pruinosus. The sequence continues at coordinate 514,473 of VZQC01012096.1, forward strand.
ATAAAATCTGTATAACAATAACTTTGGGATTGGCACATACATGTGTTCTCTATGGTTTTTCTGTTGTACAGTATCACCTTGTAGCATTCTCTTTCACCTATAAGATGATTTAACATAAAAATTAAGTTTGCTTTCCAAGTTGATCACATATAGTCACCCAAAGCAGCATGGCTGAATTTGATGAAATCTGTGCCTTGATTCCACCTTATAGGTATGTATAACACAACTGCCTTCTGGAGACTCATGGGTCAAAAAACAGAAACCTGGGAAAAAAGGGGGGATACAGATAGATATGAAACCTTTTTGTCAAAAACCTTGCAATTCAAATCTTGAGGCTAACTACGGGAAAAGATTTGTGTGTTCCAACAGGTCGGAAAAAGGGATACATCTTCGCATTGAGTAGGATGTACCAGAAAGTGCCAACAGAAAGGTTGGCCTATATGAACATTGAAAGGAGGAGGGGCCTCGGATTGCTGCAGGCATCAAACCCCTCTGTGGATCCTACTTGTAACAGCTGTCTATAATGACTCCTAGCGAAACTTACCTTCTAGGTGCCGCAAAGATTTAAATACGAGAGACTTTCTTGCCTCCCCCCATAGAACAAGGAAAAATATGATGGTGATGAGGTCGTTCTCCGACTGTGGATTGGAGACAACTGTGGTAGAGGTGATCTCTTATAGAACCGGTGAAACTGCCTTCTTTGATTGGCTGATAGACATGGGAACTGTGAGGGGGATTGTTCTCTATTCAGAACCAAATATAATACTAAAGTCTCCTTAAGCTATGCACTTAAGCAAAATACATTAATAAAGGAGCTCTGACATCAGCAATGGATTATTCTACCAAGGAGATGTTGGCTAGGGGATCCAAGCCCCCACAAAAGGTAAAGGCTTCTTGCCTCTAAACTGGGATACCTGCAAGGAGAGAGGTGATAAGGCCCTGCTGTCGAAGACCTGACATTAACATGGGAAAGATGTATTGAGACCACACATGCAGGTATACAGATGGTCTCTGGAATACCAGAGAGTGTTACCAAGGGCGACTAACCCAATAAAGCAAATATGGGTCTCCTTGAGTCAAGCAGGACTCTTCCATCAGCACCAGCTACACCTCACCTGCCTGGAAATACTGTGCAGCAGAGGCAGCTGTATGCCTGTATATCCCAAATCGAATTGGCTAGTAGCTCTCTCCTTGGAGGAATAACCCATGGCTGATGCCACAAGCCTACATCCTCTGATGGTTGGGAGATATTATAAGCCACAGTAAGACCCTGTCATATTTAACAGAAAAAATGTAATTCATGGATTAACTACCATCCAAACACCTCTGTCTATACCAAGGTAACCTACCATAACAATTAGTACTGTGTAAATACCTATATATCTGATTGCTTGTGCTTCATTAGTAGGATTGAAAGGTTATTCCTGGACAAACTTGCAGCCCATGAAAGGAAACAGCCAGAATTGACCAGAGTCCAAGACAACAAATCCAGAGAAAGTAGAATGTTTTGCTTCTCATCCACCTGTGTCCCTTTTCTAAGCCTAGGGAACAATCTGCCAAAGAGAGGGCATGGTAGAATGTAGGGGCTGTGATTGGGGTGAATGTTGAAACTACAGCAATATAGTCTGGACACTCATTTGATCAACTTGATTGAACATACAAGCCCCCCCCCTCCCCGCTGGATGGTGGGACCCATGGGCTGTGTGGGTTTGGGCACAACTGCTTGCAAATTAGTTTTACATGAAGGATGCTTGTACTCATAAATTATCACTTATTGTTAAAAAATGAAAAATCTGAGAGAAAGATGCAGGACAGTTATGGCAGAATGCATGATCTGGGATGGGGTGGGGTGGGGGGAAGGGAAAGGGAAATATGCCTGAACTGAATTGGAAAATGATGTATGAAATACACAAAGCATCAATAAAAAAAATGAAAAAAAAAGAATAAAACTAGGTTATCCCCAACCCCCTCCCCCCCATGGCCTTTAACTGTCTAGGTGCAAGCTTTGGGCCTTGATAACAGTGCTAGGTATACATATGCTCCATCTTGTCAAGTTGGCCATAAATCCAATTGGTTTCTTCCATAATATTCAAACCACTACTGCATTAGTGGACATATCATGAGAATTTTATTTTAAATATATATCAATCAATAAAATTTTATGTGTTTTTGTTGTAAAAAAAAAAAAAAACAAAACAAAAAAAAAAAAACAAAAAAACAAAAAACACTAGCTAAGCAGGAGTCTGTGCGAGAGCCAGCCAGCAGAGTTCCTCCCTGGTTTCTGTTTCAAATTCCTGCTTTGAGCTCCTGCCTTGACTTCTGTCAGTGATGGACTGTGACCTGGAAATGGAAGTTAAGTAAACCTATTCCTTCCCAAGTTACAGTTGGTCATGTTGTTTGTCATGTTTCATTCCTGAAACTGGAAGAGAACTCTTTCTTTAACACTACTGGGAATAAATAAAAAGTGCCATGCCTCAATACTCCTTCTGTGTTCAGCCTTGCATGGAAAAAGATACCTACCCTCTTTCTTTACCCCCCCCCAAGAAAACCCCACAATGGTATGTTGTCTGTACTGTCAGTTACTGCCCAGCTATTGAAGAAGAGAATCACCTGAACTTACCAGCTGCCATCCTTGGTCAGATATTACTTGGTTTATGCATATTTGCCTCAGGGTCAACTAATTCCTCTCTTGACAGATTATGGAGGATGAGTAATCTTTTCATGTACATTTTGAGCACATTTTGAACAACTGATAAATTTTATCATTCCTGTTTGCACATTTCATTGCCACATTTGATGCTGGCAAATTACTTCAATTAAATTACTAGGGGCAGGGGATCATATTTACTTTTTTATTTTAAAAGCACACTGCCTTCCTGACATTTTTTAGTAGCGGAATTTAAAATACAACATTCAGAGCTGAGCTTATTTGAGTGCTTTCATCTCAGCATGAATTTTTGACTATGCATTCTTTTTTTTTTAACTTTTTTAAAATTTTATTTATTTCTGTATGTGTATCAATGTACTGTCTGCATGCAGGTCTGTGCACCTGTGTCGTGCAATGCCTCGCAGGTCAGAAGAGGTTGTCGGATTCCCCTGGAACTGGAGTTCTCCTGGAATTGGAGTTTCAGATGGTTCTCGGCCGCCATGTGGGTGCTGGGGATCGAACCCGGGTCCTCTGTAAGAGCGGTTGGTGCTCTTAACCGCTAGGCCATCTCTCCAGCCCCTGACTATGCATTCTTAGCTGTAGAATATTCCCATGGTGTATATAGTATTTACACAAGAAATAATTTTTAGAGCATACATTTTCATGAATGTAGCATATAGCCGAAATTATTCCTAGAACATAGCTGATATTCAAGACCTGAAATCCATTTCAGGACTAAATACAGACATCCATAAATCAGATGCTTTAAATTAGTTGTATGTTTCTAAGTTCTCCAAATTTGGCTAGCTTCATTTTTGGACTGTTTTGTTTCACTGACGAATTACAATATAGTCTGCATAGGGCATGAGATGGTAGATATTTTATTCTCCTGAAATAATTTTTGATGACAGTGCTTCTCCTTTGAAAAACTACTCAATTACTTCTCTGTCTCATCCTTAGACTCCTTCGGGAAATTGAATTAAATGTAAGTTATAATATAACTCATTGAATGACAAAGATGGTGATGAGGAACCTGTTGGGAATCATGATTACCCTGGTCAACCTGTGGGAGCTCAGGCAAGGTGCCCTTCACCTGTTTGAATAATATTTAGCATGGCCATTGAATCCAGTGTATCAGTTAAAAGAGGCTATAGAAATTAATGCAACTACTGAATGGCTCAACTTCATGACTGAAGACAGGCTCTGCTGATAGCTTATTAGAAATTAAGAAGTAGAGCTCAAAATACTGGTGAAAGATATTGAGTTTCATTTTAAAAGATGGAAAATAATCCCTTCTCAATTTCATATCTTTGTAATAATTTTATTACAGAAGTAAATCAGGGTCCATAGGTGTATTTTACTACGGTGCAGGAGCATTACAGTAAAAACTGGGAGCCAATCAATTACTTTCAGCTCAAGTGCTCATGCTCAAGAAAAGCCTGGGCCTATTGGAATTATTAAGTTTTATCTGGGACACTGTCTAACAGTTGAGGAATGGCAAGATCTCCAAAGCATGTTTGGTACAAATGTGGTTATTAATATCTTCCTTAGAGACTAAGATTAAGGTATGGGTGCCAAAGAGGAGCATTTTGTTTTACCAGCTACCTATTCATCTCTTTATGGGAATGGGGAGGAAGTATACAGAGTAGTTATGACCCTCTTATAATTAATGTAATCTTTATAAATGTCAACTAGCCTGAAAAATAGATAATGAAGAAGTAATCTGAAACATTCTGACATTGTTATATCCCCTGTTCATAGTAAGTTCAGAAAGTTTTCAATAACTGCAGTAGTGACTGGTACAACAAACTGTCTCTATTGCTGCAGTAGTGACATTTTCATCTTAGGGGTAATCAAGAGCTATCTTATTGGACTTATGTCCTTCTCAATGGCAGGGAACTTACGTGTGGTACTGTAAACAGCCAAATACACATGATTGGAGAGGTTGTAGATCCTAGAGAAAACCCCACATCTGTCACATTCCTAAACAATTTCTTACTGTATGTAAAATATGCATCCTTATATTTACAGACAAATAATACCTCTCACCATTCATCAAAGGAATTTCTTTTGACAACAGATGGCAACTATTACAGAATGCCAAAACTTGTCAAACACAAAAGAATAAGTGTCTGTGAGATGCCTGTCTCTAGGTGATGCATCAACAATTTGGATACAAAGTATGCGTATGACTCAGGAAACAGCACAATAAGAGGTATAGAGAATATTAATTCATCTCCCAACCCTTACCAGTGAAGCCTTCCCATGAAACAGGTGGTGATTAACATAGAAAACCACAACTGCACAAAATGTAGAGAATAAGAGTATAGTGTGCATATCCCTGGATAGGACTCTTATATTGAACCTCTGCCATCCAGGGCTCAGGGACCATTGCAGAAAAGGGGGTAGAAAGACTGCAAAAACTGGGGGGTGGTGGATAACCACAGGAAACAGAATCTTTCAGGCGGCTGGGATCTTGATCATATGATCTTAAATGTATAGTGACAGCATGCACAAGAGCCATGCAAAACTACACCAGTCAAAATGTCAGCATAGAGTAGGAAAATGGGTATAAAGCCCCAACATTAGTTGAGGAACTATTGGAAACTAATCACTGCTGGGTGCTCCGGGGTGTTCTCACAATGAAAGACATTTGGGGACACAAACTTGACTTAATAAGCCTTAACATTTATGAACGAATGCATGAAATCTGCTGTGGGGGCTATGGAAAGGTGTCAAAGGGAGGGAGTCTAAATGGAATCAAGACATTCGGAATAAAATGCACAAGATTCAATAAAAATATATATATTGAAAAAATTCCTCTAGATTATTAAGCAAGAGGAAATTAACAACAACTTAAAGTTCTATGTCCTATTCCTGCAGATATACTGCTACTAGAATACCTAAACATGTTCAGGACAATAGATTACATAAATATATACCTTATATATATATATATATATATATATATATATCTACATATATATATGATAAATACATATATACTATATATATGTTAAAATCTATATATAATATATATATATGTGTGTAGGTGTGTGTGTGTGTGTGTCTGTGTGTGTGTGTGTGTGTGGTGTGCGATGTGGTGTGCTGGATAGCTTTAGTGTCAACCTTGACACACCTGGGTTGAGGGGCCTCCATTGGGAATTGGCTCCATTGGATTGGCCCGTGGCCACTCTGTGGAGTATTGTCTTGATTAGAGCAGTTTGGGAGGGCCCAGCCCCCAATAATGAGTGGTGCCACCCTGGGCAGTTTTGTGTACCTATAATAAGGTGGGGCTGGGCATAAGCCAGGAGAGCAAGCCAGTGAACAGCATTCCTCCATGGCCTGTGCTTCAGCTCCTGCCTCCAGGTTCCTGCCCTGAGTTCCTGCCTTGGGCTCCCTAAGTGATGAACTGTGACGGACCCAGGAGATGTAAGCTGAATAACCCTTTTCTCCCCAAGTTGGTGTCACTCAGAGTGTTTTGTCACAGCAATGGAAGACAAACTAGAACTGAAATTGTTACAGAATTGTTATTGCTGTGCAGAACTGACTTTGTGTTTTGGGGAAGGATTGTGGAGGCATTTGGAACTTTGGGCTGGGAAGATCACTGAATGCCTAAAGATTGTTTGTGGAGCTTGGAGCAGTTTTGCTGAAGGATTTGTAGAAGATGGAGACCTGGCTTGTAAGTTTCTGTTTAAAGAAGGAAGCAGAGATCATCAAGACTGTTTAATCTGTGGGTTCTGGTCACTGGGGCTGAAAATCAGCTGTAAGTAACCAAGAGACCAGAACCTGAAGTGGAATCTTTTGTTGTACTGGGACATTTATGCTGGTTAGCTGGGGCTGAAAATCAGCTGTAAGTAACAAGAGACCAGCATCACTGTGTGAAATCTTCTTGGAAGAATTTCTTCAGGGTCAGCACACAGAAGCTGTGTTCCAGAGGGGCCTGAGCCTCCATCTCAAGCCAGAAGCAGGACTTTGGTAGTGTGTAAAGTCTCCTATATGGTTCTAGTGTTGAAATTTGAAGGGGGTCACAGAGAACATGCCAGGCTTGGCAGTAGAAGTCAGAAAGATCATTGGTGGAAGTGCACCCTCGGTTGCGTGAAGACCCAGGATTGCAGGGTCATGGGAGAAGCTGAGCCTTTGCACAGGAGGAGCCAGAAGAGACCACTGGTGAAAGTGTGCCTCAGTTCAGTGTGACCCAGCTTTTTGGAGATGCCAGAGCCATGGACGACAACAAAAGCAGCAGCAGTGTTGAATATGGAGTCAGAGCTCTGGCGTGATTGAGAGTAAGAGCTGTGTGTGTACGGAGCAGAGTCAGAGAGATGGAGCTGCGAACCCTTTGGAGCCACAGAAGATCGTGAGTGAGTCCCAGGTGTCCAGCCTGAGCTACTTTGCTGGACTTAGGTTTTTTTGTTTTGTTTGGGTTTTTTTTTTTTTTGAGTGCCTGATCCTTCCCTTTGAATAAACATGACTTGTTTTTTGATTTTACAAGCCCACCAGTTAAGAGATTTTTAATAGACTGAACTTTAAGTGTTGGACATTTTAAGGAACTGTGGGCTTTTAAGGTTGTACTGTCTAGGTTGTGATTATGTTAACATATACTTTGGGTTAGACTGGACTAAGCGTGCTGTTTATTATAAGTGTTTTTGATGTGTTTTGTGTGTCAAGTTGACAAGGGGTCAATTGTGCTGGATAGCTTTAGTGTCAACTTGACACACCTGGGTTGAGGGAGCCTCAATTAGGGAATTGGCTCCATTGGATTGGCCTGTGGCCACATCTGTGGAGTATTGTCTTGATGGTAGAGCAGTGTGGGAGGGCCCAGCCCACAATGAGTGGTGCCACCCTGGGCAGGTTGTTGTGTACCATATAATAAGGTGGGCTGGGCATGAGCCAGGGGAGCAAACCAGTGAACAGCATTCCTCCATGGCCTGTGCTTCAGCTCCTGCCTCCAGGTTCCTGACCTGAGGTCCTGCCTTGGGCTCCCTAAGTGATGAACTGTGACCCAGGAGATGTAAGCTGAATAAACCCTTTTCTCCCCAAGTTGGTGTCGCTCAGAGTGTTTTGTCACAGCAATGGAAGACAAACTAGAACAGTGTGTGTGTGTGTGTGTGTGTTTAAGTATTTTTATTTCTAATTTTTTATTTATGTATATGAGTGTATACATATGTAAGTACATAAGTACAGTGATGTCCTGTAATGCCCAGAGGTCAGAAGAGAACATCAGATATCTTGATACTAAAGTTATGGATGGTTGTTAGCCTCCATTTGGATGGTGAGAACTGAACCCAGGTCCACTGCAAGAGTGGCCAGCGCTCTTAACCATAGTGTCTTCTCTCCAGACCCCTCTTATGATATTTTACATTATGAAATATATATACACATGTAAAATAATTGCCAAGTATAGCATTGAGTATATGTACATTTTACATGTGATATATCCAGTTGATATTTATGTATAGATACAATATGTGCATTTTACATATATTTATTTGCATACATGTAACATGTGTGTTAAATAATGACTATTAATTTTAAAAATAAAATAATTAATATTTTTGATTCAGAAATGAGAGCCTTGAGCTGCATGCTTGCCCAGAAAGTCAAATTCCACATCTGGCTACTATACCAACCTAGATTTTTGACCTTAGGAAAATCACTCCATTTTTTCATTCCAATCCCTTCATCTGTAAAATAACTTTGTGTCAAAAACCAATCATTACTGACCTTAGGTCATGGGTCCCTGAGAGTATCAAAGTTATTTTTTAAAAGTTTGGAGTGGTGAGGGAATATGATCAAATACACTGAATGGATGATTGAAATTCTCAAAGAACTAATATCAATATAATTTTGAAAAGATTCTCTAGATAACTAAGAAGGGAAAATTACCTCCCTAAAACTTAGTTTTTTATGTAGATATACTGCTACCAGAACACCTAAACGCATTTATGAGAATAGATTAAGTTACATATTTTTAAAATATTTTATATATTTCTTCTATTTATGTCTATGACTGGTTTGCCTCTGGTTTGCACTATGTAAGTGCACTCCATGTGTGTAATGATCATGGAGTTTAGAAGAAGGCTGCTGATCTGATCCCCAGTACTTTGTTAGACACCATGCACATGAGCCTGGGTCTTCTGCAAGAGCATCCAGTCTATTCACTTCTGAGCCATATATCCAACCACAAAATATTATATAAAATTAGTAAAAGTTATAAAAAATGATAAACGGTTATCAATTCCAAGACTAGAGCTTCATTTTTACTCCAATAATAACATATAAACATGGAAATATATTTAATATATACTCTCTCAAAATGGATCCATAAATTTAGAAGCAGCTATATGCCATGATGTCATTTCTCAATCAATTCAAATATCAGTGTCTACAGACCAGACATTTCTTTTTTTTTTTTTTTTTGAGACAGGGTCTCCCTATAGCCCTAGCTGGCCTGGAACTCACTCTGTAGACCAGGCTGGCCTTGAACTCACAGAGATCTGCCTGCCTCTGCTTCCCAAGTACTAGGATTAAAGGTGCGTGCCACCATGCCCACGACCAGCAAAAAATGGTTCTTAGCAGCCATGTGGGTGCTGAGAATCAAACCTGGGTCCTCTGCAAAAGCAGTCAGTGCTCTTAACTGCTGAGCCATCTCTCCAGTCCCTCTTTTTCTTTTTTCTTAAAGCGGTTATGCTTGCATAAGTTCAGCATTTTTTTTTCAAGTGACTGCTTTTTGAATCATTTGAAACATATTTTGCAATTTCAATGTAATTTCATCGTGTCTATTATAGTTTGTTTCAAACTACAAGTAATTGTTCGGACATGGTTTCTATATAATGCAATATTTTTCTTTTGTAAAGATACTTATTTTACTTTCATTTATGTGTATTTTTCTGTGCATGTATCTGTATGAATGTGTGCACATCTGGGTCCCTTTAGAGGCCAGAAGATGGTGGCAGATCCCTTAGACCTGGAATTACAAGCGGTTGTGATCGACCCAACATGTGTGCTGGGAATAGAACTTGATAGCTCTGTAAAGACCAGTTTTCACTCTTAACCACTGAGTCCTCTTTACAGCCCTGGAATATTTTTCTAAAGCTTAATTTTTTGCCACTATTGGAATGATTTTTATACAATCCCTGTTCTATTATTACATTTTTGTTTGACATAAGACGATACTGAATTTTGCATCAAATCTTCTCAGGGCGGCTAATCCAGTGGGCACAAAAGCAACCTCTTAGATTATATGTGAGTTTCCCAGAGGTGAATCATGGAACAACTCTTTAATGATGAATCTTGTATTCATACCCTCATTTTACTTTTTAATATCAAATGATAACTTGGCTTTACCAAGACTTGTGGTCACATTTCTTCTTTGGTTCATGATAATAAAAGACACTTTTTGTCAAGCATTTTCCACATTTACTTGACCTCCCTGTGCCATGTCTTTCTTAGATCATCATTCTTTGGTTGGGAGCAGACCACAGTAACAGGTACAATTTCAGTCATGTGTTCAGAGTACATAAAACACTAGTTCTTCTTTCTCTAGTCCTGAGTTTTCTTCTCACTGGTACTGAAATAAACCAGAGGAGTAACTATACCTATATCAGATACTTCTTCAATTTTCTGCATCTACAATGCCATATTCTTTTATTGTAAATCCTATATTCACAAGTCTATGTGCATTCAAAGTGATTCACAGATTCTCATAGAGAGGATCAAATAATGGCTTCAGATGTGACCCACGACAGGCCAGCTGATGCTGAGTATTCTAGTTTAATTTCCGTTGTTGTGAAAAAACATCCTGATAAAAGCAACTTTAAAAAAGAAGAAAGAATCTCTGCTGCACAGTATTTCCAGGCAGGTGAGGTGTAGCTGGTGCTGACGGTGGAGTCTTGCTTGACTCAAGGAGACCCGTATTTGCTTTATTGGTTTAGTGGCCTTTGGTAACACTCTCTGGTGTTCCAGAGGTCATCTGTACACTTGCATGTGTGGTCTCAATAGATCTTTCCCATGTAACGTAGGTCTTCAGCAGCAGGGCCTTATCAACCCTCTTTTTGCAGGTATCCCAGTTTAGAGGCAAGGAGCCTTTACCTTTTGTGGGGCCTTAGATCCCCTGGCCAACATCTCCCTGGTAGAATAATCCATTACTGATGTCAGAGCTCCTGTATTGATATATTTTGCTTAAGTGCTAGTTTAAGGACTTTAGTATATATTTGGTTCTGAACAGAGAATAATCCTTTTCACAGTTCTTATGTCTATTAGTCAATTAAAGAAGGCAGTTTTACCAGTTTTATAAGAGATTACCTCTATAATAGCTGTCTCCAATTTACAGTTGGAGAGCGACCTCATCATCGTCATAGCCTGAATATCCCAAATCTAATTGGCTATTGGCTCTCTCCTTGGAGGAATAACCCATGGCTGATGCCACAAGCTTACATCCTGTACAGGTTAGGAGATCTCATAAGCCACAGTAAGACGCTGTCATACTTAACAGGAAAAAATGTAATTCATGGATCAATATATCATCTAAATATATGTGTTCTATACCAAAGTAAACCTACCCATAACTATTAATGCTGTTTAAATACCTATATATCTAATTGCTTGTGCTTCATTAGTAGGTTTTTTTTTTTTTTTTCTGTTGCTGTAATAAAGCCCATGAAAGGAAACAGCCAGAATTGACCAGAGTCCAAGACCACAGCTCCAGAGAGAGTGGACTGATCTGCTTCTCATCCACCTGTGCCCCTTTTCTAAGCCCAGGGAATAATCTGCGGAAGAGGGGGCGTGTAGAATGTAAGGGCTGCGATTGGGGTAAATGGTGAAACTACAGCAATGTAGTCTGGACCCTCATTTGATCAACCTGATTGAACATACAACCCCACACCACACGCTGGAAGGTGGGGCTGAGGGGGTTTCGGCACAACAGCCTGCAAATTGGTTTTACATGAAGGATGCTTGTACTCATGGATTATCACTTATAGCTAAAAAATGAAAAAAAAAACTGAGAAAAATATGCAGGACAGTTATGGCAGAATGCATGATCTCGGTTGGGGTGGGGGTGGGGGGGAAGGGAAAGGGAAATATGCCTGAACTGAATTGGAAAATGATGCATGAAATGCACAAAGCATCAATAAAAAAATGTTAAAAAAAAAGAAGAGTCTATTTTAGCTTACAGGTTACAGTTCATCATGACCAGGAAGTCAAAGTCACCAGAATCTGAAACAGCTAGTCCAAACACATCCACAGTCAAGAGAAGATGTAAATAAATTCATGAGTGTTTGCTTGCACTCAGGCCTCTCTCTATCCTTATGCAGCCCAGGGTCCCTGTCTAGGGAACAGGGCTACCAACCAATGATGATGGGTCATTCTTCCCAACTCAATTAATGTATTAAAGACAGTCACAATAGACATGCCCACAGGCTAACCTGATGTAGAAAGTCCTCGTTGGTCCTCTTCTCAGGTGATTGTGAATTGTATTAGGTTGATGATTAATACTAACCATCACACTGGAGTTCCGATTCATTAGTACCCCTGGAGGGATAAATCGATGTGAAGTAGAGGGTGGTGCTTGTTTTCCAGACATACGTTACAAGACAGAAATAGTCAATTTTCAGAGCAAAGGAAAGCAAAACACAGCAACAAAAGATAAAGAACTAGGACTGGAGAGATGCTTAGTGGATAAGGGCACTGGCCGCTCTTGTGGAGGACCTGGATTCAGTTCTAGCATCATTATGGTGGGTAGCAACCACTTTAACTACAGTTCCCAGGGATCCAATGCCTTATTCTGAGCTGTGCAGGCACTGACCACATGGGGAAACTTACATACATGCAGGCAAAACACTTATACATAGAAAATAAAAATAAATTAATCAAAAAGTTTTTAAAAGGAAGAAATGAATGATGAAGGATAAAACTATTGTCTACATTACTTTATGCCCTTAAACTTTGGTAGGAATTCCTTTTTAAAAATTTCATGAATTATTCATATAGCTGTTGATATAGGCATACTCTTCCTTGTGCTTATTTGAGTGGTTTCCTTGGGAAAGGCAGAGTCATCGCTGGCTAACCCAAACACTCAGATTGTGGGAATACATCAGTTCCAGTCCATTGATTGTAGCCCCAATTTTTTTTCAAGTATTGCCACATGGTGCTTTGTTTCTAGGCTCCCTAGGGGATAAAGACACTTACTTGTATCTTTTCTCTGTTTCAAAGGAAGATGCACATTTCAAATTGTACTACTACACTCTTTTGTTTTTATTGAATATTGTTGCCCTTTGTATGAGCAGATCTTAGTAGCATGTTCTTTCTCCTTCTTAATGCTATGTAAAATGGCTAAAATATGGCATCCCTTTCTTGAAAATTTGCACAGTTAATTTTTTACACATTGCTATGATGTGGACATTTCATTTAATTTTTTCCTTAATTTTTTAATTGAGATTTTGTGCATTTCATACAATATTTCTTAATCAAGTTTATGCCCATCTCCCCATCCATGCCCCATTCCTGTACTCATGCATTCTGGCATACATGTTAAGTCCTGTCTTGTATCTTTTTTTCAAGTCTTTTTTAAAACTTTTTTATGAAGAAGATTACTGTTTGGGTAAGTTCTTTGAGCAAGTCTTTTTGTTGCTGTTGCCCCTCTAATTTTGGGGGGGTCCAAAAAGTTCTGGGATCACAGGCACCATCTCAGTGTCTTGTGTCCTGGGATCATGGGCTCCATCTCAGTGTCTTGAGTGCTGGCATCCTGGGCTCCAAAAATTCTGGGATCCTGTGCTCCATCTTGGCATCTTGAGTCTTGGGATCTTGGCTTCTTGACTCCTGGGATCACCAGCTCCATCTCAGCATCTGAGTGCTGGGATCACAGGCTCCATCTCAGCATCTTGAGTTCTGGGATCACAGGCTCCACCTTGGCTTCTTGAGTACTGGGATCACCAGCTCCATCCCTCATTTAATTTCTTTGGTGTGTGCCCTTCCTCAATAATGAGTCTCAGAATCTACATGTTTAGGACCAGTGCTTTGAAAATAGAATGTCTGCTTCAGTTAGAACCTACTGTGAATCAAGTGTGTATTTTATGATTTTTTTCTATTTTATATAATCAAGTGTGTATTTTATATCCTTTTGAGGATCCTTGATTGCCCAGACACACGCACTTGTCATGGTGCCCTTCATTGAACCTTTTAACATACTCAGACATATCTGAATCCAAAGGGATTACAGAGGTTAAATCTTGACTTCCAATGATAGATTTGGAGATTACCTTTTCAGGATACAAACTAGTCACATGCATCTTTGAGCCTCCAAGAATAGCTATCACATGAATCAAAACTATCTATCCCCTCCTTCCCATCTCTGTTCTGAATATTGCTTCTTTATGCCCTCATAGACTGTGTTACATCAGCCTTATTCATCAACCTTACAATAGAATTCACAGATACCAATATCTCCCTAAAATGAGCTTGCTCCAGTGGTCTCCTTTGTGTTATGATTTGGGTATGTATATGAGTGCTTGTTTGTATATGTTTGTGTAGGTACACATGTGGAGATGAGAGGACACTTGCAGGAGTGGGTTCTCTCCTTTCGCATGTAGGTTAAGTTGTCAGGCTTGGTCACAGAGGCCTCTACCCATTAAGAAATCTCACCAGCCTGTGTTCTACCATGATTTAACAATTGATAATCTTCACCTTTGGACTCCAGGTAAAGTGGTACTTGATTATGTATGTGATTTGTAATCACTTAATGTTCATGGATTAAAAGAATCAATATAGTAAAAACGACCTCCCTAAGTAATATATAGATTCGATGCAATACCACTCAAAATCCCCATGACTTTCTTCTTCACATAAGTAGAAGAAACAGCCTAAAATTTATATGGAAACACAAAAGACCCCCAATAGCCAAAGTAACTCTGAGCACAAAGAGCAATACGGGGGGGGGATTATTAAGCCAGATTTCAGAGCTATATTCATAAAAACAGCATGGTACTGGCACAAAAATAGACCTATAGACCAATGGGACAAAATTAAAGACCCTAACTTGAGTATATGCAATTTTCAGCCACCTAATTGATATTTGACAAAGGGGCCAAAAACACTTAATGGAGGAAAGGCAACATCTTCAGCAAATGGTGCTGACAAAACTGGATAAAAACATATAGAGGAATGAAAGTAAACTCCTAAATTTCACCTTGCACAAAAGTCAATTCTGAATGTAACACAAACCTCAATGTGAAACCTGAAACTTCGAAAATATTCGAAGAAAACATTGGTAGTAACCTACAAGATACAGGTGTAGGAAAAGCCTTCTAAATGAGGCAGTAGTTGTGAAGGAAACAAGGTCAACAATCAATGAGTGGGACCTCATTAAACTAAAAAGCTTCTGTACAGCAAAAGAAACAATCAAAGAAGTGAAGAGAAAGCCCACAGAGTGGGAAGAAATCTCCACCAGTGACACATCTGACAGGGTTTTAATATGAAGAGTATATAAATTATCCAAAAAAACAAAAACAAAGGACCAAGAAAACAAATGACCCATTTAAAAGATGGGCTAAAGAACTGAACAGAGATTTCTCAAGAGAAGAAGTAAATATTGCTAAGAAACATCTTAATAAGTAATTAGTAATTAAGGAAAAGCAAATTAAAACCACTTTAAGATTTCATCTTACCCCTGTAAGTCTTGTTGTGATGAAGAAAATAAATGATACAAAATGCTAGAGAGGTTGTGGGGAAAGGGGAATGCTCATTCACTGCTGGTGGGATTGCAAACTCATGCAACCCCTATGGAAAGCAGTGTGGAGAACTCTTGAAAGACTAAAAATGAACTTACCATTTAACCCAATTATACCACACCTGGGGTATACCCAAAGGAACAATCCTATTGCAGAGGGACTTGCACATCCATC
The DNA here is from genome assembly GCA_009823505.1 of Rhizomys pruinosus. NCBI lineage: Eukaryota > Metazoa > Chordata > Mammalia > Rodentia > Spalacidae > Rhizomys > Rhizomys pruinosus. The sequence continues at coordinate 530,019 of VZQC01012096.1, forward strand.
TTGCTCATTTCACAATAGCAAAGAGCTGGAAGCAAACTAACTTTCTCAACTCGTGAGTGGATAATGAAAATGTGGTACATTAATACTATGTAGTTATATCCATCAGTAAAGAAAGATGACATCATGAAAATTGCAGGGAAATGGATGGAACTAGAAGCTGTTATTCTAAGTGAAGTGACACAGACTCAGAAAAAAAAAAAAAACTATGTATGTTGTCCCTCACCTGTGGATCCTAACAACAAATCCTTATAAGTAAGTATATATCTGGATGTAACTGTGGTAACCAGGTAAATGAAAAGGTACTAGGACAGTAAAGGGAAAGAAGGAACCTGAGACAGAAGACTAAGGCGACAGGTCAAGGTTAAGGGAGGAAAGGATAAAATCAGGGTATCTAAATAGGAGGAGAGTGGAAGGGTTATAGAAGGAAAGGGGACGATAAAGGTGGAAAAAGGAGCCCAGGAGAAGTGGGGCCATAGGAGACTGGCAGTATTAAGGGCAAAATGGGGACACTTTAAATGGAGAAGACACTGAAAAGACATAGAGGGAGGGCTAAATAGGTAAGGGGAAAGAGGAGAGATAAATAATGCCTTGGTGGGGTAAAAAAAACTGAGAGAAACATATTAGTCTAACAATTTATTGACAAATTACACATACAATATCTCTACATGGGTCCAAATGCAAAGATGAAGGTTGCATATCAAGAAACAATACCAGACAGGAGAAACCTTCCCCCGAATCATTAGCCAGGGTAGTCCATGAGACTCCCAAAATTACACAGGCTATTGCCACAACACTTGAGTCCCTCCCAGAACCTGAAGGTAAGACCCTATTGCTGAAGAAAGGACATACTTTGGAGACTGGATCTTGAGCAGTGGAGCTGTTGACCTGAGAAGCCACTACCCATGAAGACTAGCTCACAGAGCTGTGCTGAGCACTATGCAAGCCACTAAGGGTAAAGATCAAACAATGGTTCAACATCAGCATCTACCACATCAGTGGTGAGCACAGCACATGACATCAGTGCAATAGTGGCACAGATAAGGATTGTACAGACTTTCACAACTGGACACATACAGACATGGTCTATGAATGGCTCATACCTGGCTGATACATCTATAATGCAGAACAAGAACCCAAGAAGGGATTAACTACCTCTTACTTCTCCTTAAGGAAGTTCCTCCATGTAACAAGAAACTGGGAACTTAAAAGGGCCTGAATGGACAAACCATGAAGATTAGGAGTCTACAGTGTGGGTCCATGGACAGGTCACCTATATTCAGTTTCACCTACACAGGGATCAGGGTACATTGAGAAAGAGGAGGCAGAAAGATTGTAAAAGTTAGGGAGGTAGTGCAAGACCATATGGAAATCAATCCTACAAGCTCCTGGGACCTGGTTCACATGAACCTACAGCATTGGTCTCAGCATGCACAAGACCTATGCAAGCTCATCTTGCATAGGACAAAAACTCTGTACAGAGCTGCAGAAATGAGTAGCAGAGCCCAAACTTGGCAGAGGAAATATTGGCAGCAGATGGCTGTTGGGTGAGGAAGACCTGGCCTTCCTTAGAAAAGAGACTCCAGATAGGCTGAGCAGATCTCAGGGGTAGAGTTGGCACTCAGGAGCAAGTGGGGAGAGTCACTAGGCACCATGTGACCGTGGGGGAGGGGGCTGTAGTGAGGGAGGGTGCCAAGGGAAGCCAATATAATGGCGATTAAGACCGACTGGAAAATTAAGTATGGAACGTATTTTAAAAAATCAAGTAAAAGAAAACTAAGAAATAAAATAGAAATAAATAAATAGAAATAAATAAAAAGAAATTATCAGGGGAAAAATTCTAGGATTCCTTTGAATCTATATTAAAAATTCAAAGGTCTTAAATGCTTAACTAGCCAGAATTCTTTGAGTTACACAGACAATATACAAATAGGTTAAAACGCTGTGTGATGGTTTGAATGAGAATGTCCCCCATAGGCTTCAAGTATTCAGACATTTTGTCTCCAGTTTGTGGCACTGTTTTGGAAGATCTTAGAAAGTGTGGCTATGCTGGGGAAGTATGTCACTGGAGGTAGGCTTAGACAGTTTAATAAGCCTTGCCAGTTTCCAGTTGCTCTCTCTCTTTCTGCTTCCTGTATTCACTGGAAGATGTGAAATTCAGGTTTCTGCTCCAGCTCCGGCCACCATTCCTCCCCATCACAATGGACAGTTCCCCGGAACTGTCAACCATAAGCTCAGATAAACTCTTCCTTTTATAAGTTACCTTGGTTATGGTGCTTTTAGCACATCAACAGAAAAGTGATTAATACACACTTTATATATAAATTAGATTATGTTGAAGTCCTTCGGAGGTAAAATCAGAAGTCTAGAGGATCTGAAGAAACAGTTTATAAAACCTGGATATATCATGTATTAAGTGCCTTTCAAAGATGTCAACATATGAAAATATAGAGGAAGTTTTCTTAGCCATAGTGAAAACTCACAAAATCATGTGACAGGCTTTCCAAACTGTGTATAATTCACCAGGGTCCCATCAGATCCATCATGACCATTTAAAAAAGTGTATTCAATAAGTGATCAATTTACATCCTGTGCATCTAAAGACATGATTTATATGCTGTCTATATGAAATGACATTGAAATATATCAGCCTATCATTCCTGGAAATTTAACTTCAATATCTTTCATTTTAAAGGATTAAAAAAATGTGTAGGTGTGTGTGTGTGTGTCCATGTCTGTGTCTGTGTGTGTATTTATTCAGGTTACATGCAGGCCAGAAAAGTTGGAGTCTAGAAAAGGGCATTAGAATACCTGGTTCTGGTGTTATAGGCAATTATGAGTTGTACAGCATGGGTACTAAGAGTAGAACTATAGGTCCTCTGCAGCAACAGCAAGCACTGTTAACCATTGACACAACTCTCTAGTTCTAAGTTTAAGATTTTAAAGCATCAAAATCATTCCCCCTTCCCTTCTATTTTCCAATTACAGAACTGATTACTACCTTATGGGGTCCAGAATTATTTCTTAACTTCTTTCAAAAGGGCAGTAGGTTAGAGCTTCATGCTCCTCTCTTATTGGATCAAGGGTTCCAGAACTCTTACTATACAGCTTGTGGTTTATATATGAGACTGGACTCAAATTGTTTGACTTCGATCTCTGCCTACTGTGAACTGTGTGTACTTTCAACCTGCTTATGCCAAATGTAGCTCCTGACAGGAATCTTAGTCCACTAAATCCTCTGCTCCTTTCAGATGAAGTCACACAGCTGGTGATGGCAGATCTGGGATTTAACCCCAGTGCCATTATATTCTATGCAGCTTCTGTTAACAGAGAGCTTCTTGAATATCAGGCTCCGGCCTAAATGAAGCATTGATTAGAAAACCCTCTTCTCTTTATGTTATTGCTTTATTCTTAGATACTGCCCTACATTCATTTCAATTGCTGTGATAAAATACCCTGACTGAACTTAGCGATGGCAGATGAAGACCTTTAATGCTAAGTCTAAGTACCTATTAGTTGGTCAAAAGCAGAGATGAACCATGGCATCCATGTTGTCTGACTGCTTAGAACCCATCTAGTCCTCTCTACTCATAAACAGCCCAAGCGCCTGTAAACCACAGTGGGCTGGATCTTCCTACATTAATTAATCATCAAAACAGCCTCACAGATAAGCCTCCAGGCCATCATGATCTACGTAATTCTTTAAGTCTTCCCAGATGATTCTAGTTGTGTCTGGTTATGTTGATAGTTAAAACTCACCATGCAGTTATAAAGGCACTTTTGCTGGCCAACTCCTTCACACATAATTTATTTCTTTTCTTTGTGTATCCACTATTACCATTGTGGCAGACAGAAGAAGCACCTTGTCTAAAGCATTGTCACTTCAGGAGGCAGCATAAAAATGGCATGTGGAGTTCTCTGGAAGGTAGTTTTCATAGCAGAAAGCAAATATCTTCTTAAAGAGTAAGAGTATGTGTGCACAAACTTGCATGCAGACAGTACATTCATACACATACAGAAATAAATAAAATAAAAAAGAGTAAGAGTATGTAAAAATGGCTTGGAGACAGGAAGCATTGGCTAAAATCTATTCAGTTTACAGGTCCTACTTTTAAGCTCTTTCATTTCTCCCATGAGAAAACCAAAGCTCAAAAAAAGAACAATGAATTCCCCAAGGATCCCTAGTTAGTTACTGACAACACAGGGATTCAAAAGCAGGTCCCCTGACTGCTGGGCAGACTTATTCTTTCATCTCCTGGTACAGTCCTTTGTGTAAGACAATCCTAGGAGTGTGTTGCCTCTCCTTCTTAAAGCTGTTTTATCTTTGAAGCAATTATTTCTCAAAGCCATTAGAAAGGAAAAATATGCAACTAAAAACAAATCACTGTTTTGATTTGCTGCAATAAACTTAGGGGGAAATTGGACAATGGTTTAAAATGTAGAGTAAAAGAAACCACATAGTTGTTAATGCTTGCTATAGGACAAATTTATAATTAGAGGTTTTAGCAAAAGCCTCAGCCAGGTACAGTGGCACATCCTTTTAATTCCAGCAGTCTGGAGGCAGAGGCATGTCTCTCTGTATTTGATTGAGGCCAGTATGGTCTTCGTATCATAGGTTTGCTTGATCTAAAAGGAGACTCTCTTTCAATGCCCCCACCCCAAATTCAAAATTCACTTTTTAAAGACCAGACTCAATAGTGTTATTTCTGACCCACTCTAATCTAATTCACTCTCCAGACTTAGGCTAAAAGCTTCAGTCCTTTCAGTTACAGAACGGTGTTGGAGATACACAATCCATTCTCCATCAACAAAAGAACAGGTGGCCAAAAGGCTTTAGGCAGCCTCAGTAAATAGTTAAACTTTATGGTGAACATAATGAGTAATTCCATTTTTGTATAAGAATATAATTTTTTACCATCTTATCCAATTGGCTTGAAAGGAATCACTGTGGTGTTCTCTGGTAGGGCACACAATTCCTTCAGTAGCAATTTTGCCTCTGTAACTTTCTTCTAATGCTTTCCTCTGTGCTTTCTTCTAAATCCCTGTGAAACAAATCCTTAGAAAAGTTCTCTTGGTGTTTGGAAATACTTTTAGAGAGCACTCTCTCTCCTTTTGACACTAAATGGGGGCCAATCTATCTTATACTAATTGAGCTACAAAATCATCCACTTTTCCTAAAAAACATTATGAAACACCTAGTACTTATTGAAAGATTTCAGGTTTGATGTTCAAGGGAGAAAATGAGGTACATGGATATTTAGGACAAAGATTTATTAAAGAGTAATACTACAGATGGACACACAACAGGGTGGTTGCTCAGAGGGAAAAAGAGGGTTACGTGTCAAAGTGAGGGTCCCTTCTATGCATTTTAGAGGAAATAAGGTCCGTATCATGATGGGGATAGTGCTCTCTAGCAGTCAGTTACCTCTTATATTCTGGCCTGGGGATGGAGGGAGTCTGTTAGCTTAGTGTCTGTATGCAGAATAAGCTATGAAGATAGGGAAAGGAAGAATCTAGAAAACAGTTTACTTCAGTTCAAGAATCCATATTTTTTCTTTTTTAGTCTTTTCGAGACAGGGTCTCCCTGTAGTCCCAGCTGTCCTGGAACTCACATTGTAGACCAGGCTGGCCTTGAACTCACAAATATCCGCCTGCCTCTGCCTCCCAAGTGCTAGGATTAAAGGCGTGTGCCACAACGCCTGGCTTAAAATCCATATTTCTATATTTACTGGAAATGCCATCGTTTAACGAAAATGCAAGAGCTTGACAAGATGTTGCAGCCCTAGCAAAACACGTATTAAAGCCTAAATACTTCTCCAGATATTTATCAAGCCCAAGCTTCATGTTAGATGCTACAGGTATGTTATTAATCCCATAGGCATGTTTTCCCAAAACAATGACTCTTTACTCAATTACCCTACCCACTGCTGGTAGCTGACCCAAAGTTGAAGCTCAAGCCAAGTTTGATTCTAGATCCCAACTGCTTTACTAGTATGTCACACTGCTATTAAATGGCATAAGTCAGAACTTTATCCAAGGCTATTTAGATCTTTGAGAAATTTACTTTGCTTCTTGTCATCGAAAGAATTTGTTTTACCTGCAGTTCGCCAGTGTATATAAAACAATTATCTGATGTGGAGATGTGAACAGATGACAAGAAAGCACATATTTCTTCCATTCCCATCTTGGTGTAATCAAGATTTTCTTAGTGGACCTGTTTTCATTTCAGTGAAACTCCAAATTTCATCTGCTTGGGAGTGTGATAAGACATGAGGAAATATAGGCTAGTCAAGATTTTCTTTCAGGCTAGTGTTAATGTGAGATTTCCAATCACTCATAATTACTTTTTCCAAGGGATATTGCTATGTTAGAACCAACAAGCAACAGGTGATTAGGTCATAACTGAAGTGTGATATGTTTGGAGTTCATTTTCACTTAAATGGAAAATTATATAACATCTGATAGAAACTAAAAATCTGATAGAAACTATCATTTCACACTTTCAAAGAGCTTGAAGCTATCATTTAATTCCCACTAAATCACTTTCAAGTTTGGAATTTTTATCTCCATTTCAGAGATAAGAAGGAACTTTGGGTGGTTCAACAGTTGGCCCCAGGCCACATAGCAAATCAATATCACAACAGAGATCTTAACTTTGCAAAAGAATTGTTTTGACTTCTAGGCCTTGAGAACAAAAGTGTCTTGGAAACTGATCCAGCATTTGTAAAGCCTGGCTCTTTTGTAAAGTACCCATGTCCTTTGTAAGTCAAAACCTTTCGACTTTTTCAAGCCCTTTGGAAATTGCCTACTCTCCAAATGTAACCACAAAAGAGAGAGAGAGAGAGAGAGAGAGAGAGAAGAGCAAGAGCAAGAGTGAGAGAAAGAGAGAAGAAAAAAGATGACAGAAACTGACCTGGTCTAAAGCTACATGCAGCTAATTTATCTGTTAACCATGCCTAGCCCACTTCTTCAAAAGAAAGTTATCCCTTTATTTCTCAAAATTTAAGCCATACATCACTCAAATACGGTTTTAGTTTACGTCTACTTCATGTAGTTAGCTATTGTTATAGAGCAACTTACTTCCCAATTTATCTGCTCAAAATAACATAAGGCAGGATTTCAGCTGGCGTTATGTTCTCCATTGAAGGCTTGGCTGGAGAAAGATGGGCTACAAGCTTAATCAGTTTAGTTCCTTCAAAACTGGTGGACTAAAGGCTTTATTCCCTCACTCTGTATGGTGCCACCCTTTGCTCCTTGGCATGACCAACTTTCTTCAGTTGGATTCTTTAGATAAAACATGTAGAGAGAGAGACAGAGACAGAGACAGAGACAGAGAGACAGAGAAAGAGGCCAAGGAGCCAGATAGAGATGACAAGTAGATTGATGATAGATGAACATACCTATATAGATATAGATATATGGTAGATAATAGCTAGAAAGAGAGAAAGAAAGAAGAAAGAAAGAAAGAAAGAAAGAAAGAAAAAAACAAAGAAAATGGACAGATAGATAGATGATAGTGTTCTAGTTAGACTATCAACTTGACACAAAAATCATCTGAAGAGTGTCTCAGTTAAGCAGTTATCTCTATCAACTTGGTCTGTGGTCCTGACTGTGAGAGATTGTTTTGATTATTCAGTCCTGGAGGACAGTTTAGGTACTTTGGGCAGCACCATCTCCAGCCAGTTGTTCCCAGGATATATAAGAAAGCTAGTTAAGAACTTGCAAGAGAGTCAGCAAGCAAGAAACACATCAAACAGAATTTCCCCCATGAGTTCTGCTGTAGTTTCTTGGCTGTGAGTGAGTTCCCTGGTTAGAGGTAATGGTGTGAGGTAAGCCATATTACTTCAGTTCTGACTTTGATTTCAATTAGTGATGGGACTGCCATGATACCTTTTTTCTTCCCTAGTTTGCTTTTGGTCAGAACGTTTTCCCATAGCCTTTCTCATACTTTACTTTAGGAAATTAAAATACAAATACAGATAACTAGGTGATAGAATAAACAGGTGAACAGAGAGAAAAAGACAAAGAATATATAAGCAAACAAAGGTTTCCATTATTTATAACCTTACCATAGACATACCATCACTTTTCAGTATTCACCCAGTGGAAGGGTTTGAACAGACCTTCCAGAGCACCAGAAAGCTGTGAGGGTCTCGTTGGAGTCAGACCAGAAGCTGCCTATCCAAGTTATAGGTCTGGGAGAAATGTTTCAAAGATATCTCAACTGCATGAGACAAGATTTCAAATTCTAAGCTTGGTAAAAATTCTCTCTTGCTAAATGCAATCGTTAACTTTATATACTACTTTGACTGGGCTTGAAAGTGCCTGGAGGGTAGATGAAACATTAGGTCTGGATTTTCCAGATAGCCATTTCTGGAACATGTGAGCATTTGAACCTGCAGATTGCTTAAAGCAGGTGACCTTCCAATGAGTGAAGGCATAAGCAGAGCAAAAAAGAGGAGGAAAAAAATTTTCTCTCCATGAGTTGGGATATTCATCTTTCCCATGCTCAGTCATCAGTGATTGCGGTTTATTGACCATGGACTTGGACACTAACACAAACATCACCCTTGCTTTTTAGGTCATTGGAGGTTGGACTAGAATTATACAACTGGTTTTGTCAGACCTTAGTTTGCAAATGGCAAATTGCATGACTTCCAAGCCTCCATAATTTTATGTGCTAGGCTCTCATCATAAATCTTCCCTGTATATTCCCAGTTATATGATTACTTCTGTTATTCTGGAGAACCATGACTAATACCATAAGAAAATTAAAAGTTAAAGCAGATAAACTAATAGAAAAATAACCTTTCCTTGCAACTCATTTTTTGGAAGCTTACGGTAAAATATATCATAGTTTAAGGAAACCTCACATCTGACACTTCATTCAACCTCTGGATAATTAACAGTATGTGCGTGAAGTTGCATTAGTTACTTTTTTGTCTCTGTGGCCAAATATCTGATAGAAGCAACTAACAGGAGAAGGGCATTTTGACTCATTGTCTGCAGGCCACAGGAGATTACAGTGCTGGAGCAACTTGGGCTGAGGTGGTGAGCTTGTGTCCATTTGTCCCATCTTGGCAGAACAGGAAGCAAACAACTTCACGCTAGAACTAGAAAGTAATACCATCTCTAAGTACCAACCATCCTGAACCAAAGAGTGATTTATTTTAGGTAAGCTACAGTCTCAGATATTCTACATGCTCCAAAACAGCTCCATCAGTGGGAGTCAACTGGTCAGACACAGAAAATATACATCCGAAAGATGCCCAACCCTTGGAGACACATCTATTTTTGAACTTCTGTACCTAAGACTCATGCCATTTGACAGAGTGAGGGGCAAAGAAAAGGAATGCATATCCCAATTCCCCCTGAATCCTCCTTCCACATTAGAGTGCAATGCAAACGGAAAGACACAACTGGCCAAGTTTCAAAGAATGGGAGCCTCCATAGTGTATATCCTTGGATATGAGTCCTATATTAAACTTCACCTACCTACAGCTTAGGGATCATTGAAGAAGAGTGGATGAAAAAATTGAAAGAGCCATGGCTGGTGCATTAACATAGGGAAGCAGTGGCTTACAGTATATCTTCAGCTTCCACATGTTGCATTAGTCAATGTTCTCTAAAGAAACAGAAGCAACAGGACGAATATATTGCTATATACAATTTATTGATTTGCTCACATGACAGAATTCAAGGAGTCCAACAGTAGCCGTGCCGCACTGGAGAGGCTGAGAATCCAGAGAACTGTTCAGTCCGCAAGGGGGTAGCAAAGGCAAAACAATGCCATATAATGGCATCACACAAAACAATCTTTGGAACTGGCTAATTATCATGGTGTTCCCACTAACCAAATACAAAGAAGCCTACTAAGTTGTTATTTGATCTGTATAAGCAAAAAGCTCTAGAACAAATGACAAAGTCAACATTGGATTTCAGAGTAGCGAATCCCATTTAGTTAACCAGTTTCCAGACTGAGACAGTTCACAGACCCAGACCCCTTGAATGAAGGGGTGGCAGGGTTCTGATGAGGCGAGGACCTTGGCACAATACCAAAGAGTTATGCAATTTGCCTTCTGCCTGTCCTTCCCCAGAGGGACCTGAGGCCTTTTACCTTTTACACTGGGGAAAAGGAAATATCAACTTTTCGAGGTCTATGGGATACTTGTTCTGAGCTGACACTGATCCCAGGAGCCCCTAAAAAGCATTGTGGCCCGCTGGTTAAAGTAGGGGCCTATGGAGTTCAGGTGATAAATGGAGTTTTGGCTGAAGTCTTACTCACAGTGGGCCCAGTGGGTCCAGAACTCATCCTGTGATTATTTCCCCAATCCCAGAATATATAATTGGGATAGACATAATTAGAAAAGGGTCGGCAGGATTCCCACATTGGTTCCCTGATCCGTGGAGTGAGGGCTATTATGGTCGGAAAGGCCAAATGGAAACTATTTTTGGTGTTGCCTCTACTAGGGAAAAAAAGTGAACCAAAAACAGTACCAAATCCCTGGAGGGATTGCCGAAACTAGTGCCACCATCAAGGAATTTTTGAAGAATACTACGTGAGGATTCCCAAACATCTCCATTTAACTCTTCTATTTGGCCTGTGCAAAAGACGGATGGATCATGGAGAATGACAGTTGACTATTGAAAACTCAACCAAGCAGTGACACCAACTGGCAGCCGCTGTACCAATGTGGGGTTCTTACTTGAGCAGATTAATAGGTCTCCTGGTACCTGTATGCAGCTATTGAGCTGGCCAATGCTTTCTTCTCAATAACGGTTCATAAGGACCACCAGAAAGCAAATTGCTTTCAGCTGGCAAGGCCAACAGTATACATTTACTGTCTTACCTCAGGGGTATGTTAAGTCTCCAGCCTTGTGCTATAACTTATTTAGAAGGGATTTTGATCGCCTGACTCTTCCTCAAAATATAACACTGGTCCACTATATGATGATGTTATGCTGATTGGACCCAGTGAACAGGAGGTAGCCACTAGTCTAGACTTGTTGGTAAAGCATAGTCATGAAAGGAATGGGATAAATAAAACTAATTACAGGGGCCATCCACCTCAGTGCAGTTTTCTAGGAGTTCAGTGGTATGGAGATTGCAGAGACATTCATTCTAAGATAAAGAATAAGTTGCTGCACCTGGTCCTTTCCTCCACCAAGAAAGAAGCACAACCTTTAGTGGGCTTTTTTGGATTCTGGAGGCACCACATTCCTCATCTGGGTGTGCTACTATGATCCATATTTCAGATGACTTGGAAGGCAGCAAACTTGGAGTGGGACTTGGAACAGGAAAGCTCTTCAACAGGTGCAGGCTGCAGTGCAGGCTGCTCTGCCACTAGGACCATATGATCCAGCAGACCCAATAGTGCTTGAGGTACCAGTGGCAGATAGAGAGTTGCTGTCTGGAGTCTGTGTCAGGCTCCCATAGGGGAATCACAGGGGAGGGCATTGGGATTTTGGAGTAAGGCTCTACCTTCAATTGCAAACAACTATTCCGTTTGAGAGACAGCTATTAGCCTGCTATTGGGCCTTATTGGAAACTGAACGTTTGACAATGGGCCACCAATTCACCATGCGACCTGAGCTGCCCATCATGAGCTGGGTGTTATCTGACCCACAAGACCATAAAATAGGACGTGCACAGCAATAGTCCATTATCAAATGGAAGCGGTACATACGTGACAGGGCCTGGGCAGGCTCTGAGGGCACAAGCAAACTACATGAAAAAGTTGCCCAAATGCCTATGTTCCCCACTCCTGTTACAATGCCTCCTGTACTTAAACATGCACCTATGGCTTAATGGGGTTTCGCCCTATGGTCAGTTGGCTGAGGAAGAGAAGATTAGGGCCTGTTTACTGATGGTTTTGCACGCTTGCAGGTACCACCCAGAGGTGGACAGCTGCAGCATTATAACCTATTTCTGAAACATCTGTAAAGGACACTGGTGAAGGAAAGTATGCACAGTGGGCAGAACATCAGGCAGTGCACATGGTTGTGCAGTTTTGCCTGGAAGGAGAAATGGCCGGAGGTTAGATTTTATACTGATTCCTGAGCTGTAGCCAATGTTTGGGCTGGATGGTCAGGGATGAATTCACTTGGAAAGAGCATTACCGGCAATTTGGTGCGAAAGACATTTGGGGAAGAAAAAAATATGTGGATAGAGCGCTCTGAATTGTCAAAGGATGTGAAGATATTTGTGTCTCATGTAAATGCTCATCAAAGGTGATCTCAGCAGAGGATGAGTTTAATATCAAGTAGATCAGATGACTAGTTCTGTTGTTAGTTCGCGGTCTTTGTCCAGCTGTCCCTGTTGTTGGTCAATGGGCCCATGAACAAAGTGGTCATGGTGGGGGAGATGGAGGTTATGCATGGGCTTGACGCCATGGACTTCCACTCACCAAGGCTGATCTGGCTATAGCTGCTGCCAAGTGCCAGATTTGCCAACACAGAGACCAACATCAAGCCCCCGATATGGTGCTATTCACTGGTGTAAAAGCCAGCAACCTGGTGCAGGTTGACTACATTGGACCATTTCCATCATGGTGGGGACAGCGTTTTGTCCTTTCAGGAATAGATACTTATTCCTGTTATGTATGGATGTTGGCTTCCTGCATGTGATCTGCTGGCCAAACTACCATCCAGGGACATACACAATGCCTTATCCACCAACATGGTGTTATGCTCACTGCATCGCTTCTGACCAAGGGAACTCACTTCATAGCCAAAGAGGTGTGACGGTGGGCCCATGGTCATGGTATCCACTTGTCTTACCATGTTTCCCCACCATCCAGAGCAGCTGGCTTGATAGAACGATGGAATTGCCTCTTGAAGACACAGTTACAGTGCCAATTAGGTAGCAAGACCCTGGAGACTGGGGCAAGGTTTCTCCAGCAGACAGTATATTCTTTGAATCAGGGCCCACTATATGGTACTGTTACTCCTATAGCCAGAATTCATAGGTCCCGGAACCAAGGGTAGTAAGTGGGATATTTCACACCACTATCACCCCTAGTGACCCAGTAGGAAATTTTTGCTTCCTGTAACCACAACCTTGCATTCTGCTGGTCTATAAGTTTTGGCTCCAAAAGGGGAGTGGTTTTGCCAGGAGATACAGCAAAGTTCCATTGAAAACTGGAAGCTAGTACTTCCCCCTGACCACTTTGGCTTCTACGGCCCTTAAGTCAAGCTAAGTAAGGAATAACAGTAGTAGAAGGAATGATTGATCCAGACTACCAGGGAGAAATTGGACTTTTTCTCCACAACGGGGGCAAGGAATATTATGTCTGGAAGTCAGGAGATGCTGTAGAGTGCCTTCTTGTGCTAACATGTCCTATGATTAAGGTCCAATGGGAAAATCCAACAACCCAAACCAAACAGAACAATAAATGGCCCAGACCCAACAGGGATGAAGGTATGGGTCAATCCTCCAGGGAAAAAGCCAATACCTGCAGGAGTTGCTTACAGTAAGAGGAAATACAGAATGGGTCAGAGAAGAAGGTAGTCATAAATAGCAGCTGAGGCCACGGGACCATTTGCAGAAACGTGGATTATATAGATATTAACTTTTGTCCTATTTGTTAAGAATTGTGCTTGTTTATATATATAGATGTATTAATATATATTGATATATATATGTTATATATATAATATATATATAATTAAGCAGATATTTTTGTGTTGTTCCCTTTGAATGTGCAACTGAAATATGTGTTAAATGTTGTCATATTTAGGTTTTTAGATACTGAAGGACTAATTGTTCCTCAAGGACATTACCACCTTACTCTAAGATATAATGCTTTGCTAGTGCACATGAGTCAATTATAACATGTTAGGTGGAATTATAACCGTGCCATTGTTCGCAATTTACATTTAAGCATAACAAAAGGAGAGGCTATTTATGGTTTCAAGTTGACATGGGGTGGACTCGTGATGGTTAATTCTGGGTTTCAATTTGACTGGATCCTAAGGAACAAATAAGATAAAAAGATCTTCGGATTGAAATACCTCAACCCAGATGGCCACCCCAAATTGGGCATTACCTTCTGCTGGCAGCAGTATTAAATCAGGGCAAGCCAGCAATGTGTGGTGGAGCATGCCTTTTATCTAGCACTTGGGAGGCAGAGGCCAGAGCCGGAGGTGCTTTGGGTTTGGGGTGGTGCGAATGGGTGCCGTGGCCGGTGGTAGCATATTGAGGGGGAGTTACAGGACAGCTGGGCTACAGGGTCCTAGTCTTGAAAAGACCAAAAAGAAAAGAAAGAAAGAAGAAAGAAAGAAAGAAAGAAGAAAGAAAGAAAGAAAGAAAGAAAGGAAGACCATGAAAGGGATGACAGAGGGAGCGGTCCCTTTAATTTTTTTTTTTTCCTGAGGCTTGCCTCTCTCCACTGGTGAGTTTGGTCTGCTTGCTGTGACAGCCCTTTCGGATCCCGCATGTACTGTAGACTGGCAGATGCTCCTGGAAACATCGGGTCTTCAGCACCGGATTGGGACAACGAGACATCCAGCC
>VZQC01012097.1:3692-74233 GCA_009823505.1 Rhizomys pruinosus
TTTATATGGTCAGGAGCCTATGGGGGCCAGGGAGTGGAATGTGGTTGTTTGAATGAGTGTCCCCCATAGGCTTTGGGTGTTCAGACGTTTGTCTCCAGTTGGTGGCACTGTTTTTGGAGGTCTTAGAAGGTGTGGCTGTGCTAGAGGAAGTATGTCACTGGGGGCAGGCTTAGTGAGTTTAACAAGACTTGTGGTCTACAGTCACTCTCTCTCTGCTTCCTGTGCTCATTGCGAGGTGTGACCCTAGGCTTCCTGCTCCAGCTCCAGCCACCACGCTTCCCACAACAATGGACTCTAATTCCCTGGAACCATCAATTGTAAGCTCAAATAAACTCTTTCTTTTATATGTTCCTTGGTCATGGTGTTTTATCACAGCAACAGAAAAGTGACTAATACACCAACCAATTTTATAGGTGGATAAAGTCATCTAGAAACAAGGCACATTCATTTGCATAAGTTTCCTTGTTCTTCAATAAGTAGAAACGTCAACTAAAGAGCAGCTTCATGTGTGAATTAAAAATAGCTGTTAAGTAGGAGCTGTGGGACTGAGCTATTGGTGTCTAGGGATCTTTCTCGTCTGCTAAGTTCCCTTTCACATTATGTGTTTAATAAAGAGAAAACTTTTCAGTTTTTTTAAAGCTCTTTGAAACCTAACAGACCACATCAACTTTTCAAATTTTCCCTTAATATTGTAGTATTGTCACAAGCACCACTTCCACTTGCATACCCACCTAAATTGTTTTTAGAGTATGTGTAGTAATAGTAATAGCTTTAGGACTTTCCAAGAGTAGAGATCATAATTACCTTCATGACAATAACAGTAAATTGATGCATATCTGAGGCATGAAAATATCATGGGCATTCTTTTATGCACAGTTATTTAATTATACATTTTATTATCAATAATTAGTTAACATCAAAATTATCCACCAATTATCCCTAGTAAAAGAACTTAGAACTGACAAGTAATCTATAACAAAAGAATTGATGTAGTAGAATAAATCTAGTAGCTTAGAACATTACTCTAAATGACCTGATCCAGTAATTGGATGGCATTTAATTTTAAATAGGGCCTATAGCACTGTTGGTTATAAATCTCAATGAAAAAAATAGAGTACTAGTATTTCATTATGAACTAAATCATAAATGAGACTGTGCTTCTCACATATTTTACCCTTTCTCAATTTTATAATTAAAATTAAGAAATATTTTAATATTCCTAAAACTCATAAATATTTTTATGAATTTAAAAATATTTGTCTTAAAAATTAGAAGTTTCATATATCATGATTAAAATGGTTTCTACCCTTAACATTTTTAGGTTTAGACTAGTTAGTTTTAAGGGTTTCAAAGAAAATCCTTTGAAGAACTGAGGCTTCCAAGACTGTGAAATTATGTGGAAAGAACACAGGTAGAGTGAATAAAATATTTCAAAGTATCATGGGTCCTTTATCCAGCACTGTATCATTTTGCTCATCATTTATGCCACACTTAACATTCTTAACAGACCTCTTACACTGCTGTCCTGAGGTACTTCACATTCTTAACACACCTCTTATCCTGCTGTACTGAAAAACTTCACATTCTTAACACACATCTTATCCTTTTGATAGGCTGTTTCCTACATGAAGAATGTTTTCTGTTCCTCAGTATATTTATCATTCATTCATTCTTTAAATATTGATCTTCTGATCTCAATGTGAAATTCCTTTATAGAACCTCACAACTTTAGGGATATATCTCCATCAGAGCACTCTCCTCCTGGTGCTTATCTATTTTGATTTTTCACCAAAAGTCAGCTACATCTTTTCTAGCTCTGCATCTATGTCATTTAATCTGGAATCATTGATTGATATAATGAAAATACATTCTATTCCTTCATAAACAAAGCTGTAAGAACATAAGATCCATCATCCATCATTGATCTATAACTTTTTAATAAAAATCACTTTATAGTAATGAACTCACCAATAATGATATCACATAAGTAAAATAAAGTAGCTTCATTAAGAATTTCACAATATTTATTTAGATTATATTCAACCCAATCTCCTTCCCTGGTGAAGGATGAACTCTCAAAGTAGTTTTGGTTTGCATCATTTTCCTATTTACTAAGGATGTTGAACAATTTTTAAGATATTTATAAGGCATTTTTGTTTCTCATTTTAAGAACATTCTGTGCAGCTTTATAACCCATAGGTTTTCTTGATTCGTTGTGGTTTACTTTTAGTTCTTTGTGTACTTTTGAAATTAATTGTCTATCAAGTGTATAAGTAGCAAAGATTCTTTCTCACTCTATTGGTTTCCTCTTCATTTGATACTATCAAGGAAGTGAAGAGAAAACAGAGTGTGAGGAAACCTTCACCAGTGATATATCAGACAGAGCATTAGCATCCAGAATATATAAACTACTCAAAAATCAGAGGATCAAGAAAACAAATGACTCACTCAAAAGATGGCGTATAGAGCTGAACCTCGACCACAAGTGAGGATGTAAACATGACTGAGAAACATCTTAAAAAGTGTTAAACATTGGTAATAATTAAGGAAATGCAAATTAAAGCTACTTTAAGATTTCATCTTGCTTGGGTAGGACTGGCTAAAATCAAGAAAACAAAAGATGCCAAATGCTAGAGACATTGTGGGGAAAGGGGAAAACTCATCCACCACTGGTCGGAATTCAAACTCATGGAACGCCTATGGAAAGCAGTTTGGAGAACTCTTAAAACACTCAAAATGAGCCTACCACCTGACCCAGTCATAACACTCATGGGTATATACCCACAGACTTATCCTATCACAGACATATATTCACATCTATGTTTATTTGAGCTCTTTTCACAACCCAAGTGTCCCTCAACTTATGAATGGTTAAACAGATTGTGGTACATCTACACAATGGAGTCCTATGCAGTGGTAAAGAAAGACAACATCATGAACTTTGCAGGTACATGGATGGAACTAGAAGACATTATGTTAAGTAAAGTAACATAGTCCCAGAAAAAACAATGACAAATGGAATCCTTCATTTGTGGATGCTAGCAGCAAATTCCTAGCTGTAAGGCAAACTGAGCAATGTTAAGGTTATGTTTCTTTTTATATGAAAGTATCTGTACTGTGAAAATGTGAATACCTTAAAGGGATCTAGAATTAACCTACCACTCATTTTCAGACTTTGTAATTTTGGTATATGGGTGAAAAATATATGTGCATATTTTAGATTAATATAAAATTAACGGGAAAGAAGTGAATTCCTAAATATGTTTGGAATTAACTTATAGTTTATTTTCAGATGTTATAATTTTGGTATATGTGTGACATATATGTATAGATGCATATTTTGCAACAATACAAACTGGAGGAGACAACAGTAACAAAAGGACTGGGTCAAAGAACTGACTGAAACAATAAACTTCTGCCCAAATCAGTAAACCCCTACATAGAAAACTTTAAAATGACTGAGAAAATGATGCAATACAAGTACGGCAGAAGTCATGAACTCAGATGGGGTTGGGGAGCATGGAAGGGGGAATGAGTCTAATTTGGATGAAGAAATGTTGCATGAAATGCACAAAACTTCAACAAGAATATTGAAAAAAAAAAAAAAAGATGCCATGTGTCAGGTGCTTTACTTAATTCCTGAGTAAATGAAGTCCTGCCTTACAAAAAACTCTCCTACAGTTTAATCTTGTGGAGTACGGCCCACAAGTTTTTTCTAAATTCAGGTTTCACCTTGAAGTCTTTAATCTATTCAAATTTTATTTTGGTAAAGGGTGACTGATGTAGATGTGATTTCATTCTTCTACAGCTATTGATCCAGCTTCTACAGCCCCATTTATTGAAGACACTGTCCTTACTCAAGGGTATATTCTTCACATCTATGTCAAATGTCAGGAGTTTTTAACTGCTTGAACTCACGTTTCAGACCCTGTTTTGTTCTATTGATCTACGCATTTGATTCTGTACCAATATCATGCTGTTTTTTTCTTCTTCTTATAGCTCTATACTATAGTTTGAAATATTATACAGCAAACTCAACAACATTCTCATGCTTAGGATTGCATAGGGTATTGGGTATTTTTTTGGTTCCATATAAATTTTAGTATATTATTTTCTGTGAAAAATTCCACTGGAATTTTAATTGTCATTTCACTTAATTTGTAAATTACTTTTGATAGTATGCTCATTTTCACAATATTAATTCTGCCAATCCATGAGTACAGGAGGTGTTTCCATTTTTTTGTGCCTTGTTCAACCTCTTTCTTCAAAGATTTAAAGTTTCACTATAGAACTCCTTAATGCCTTGGTTAGGTTAATTTTTAGGTATTATCTTTGGGGATGTTGTGATGGGAGTTTATCTATGATCTCTTTCTTTGACTGCTTGTATTGTTATATAAAACAGCTATGCTTTTTATAAAAAGATTTTGTATTCTGCCACACTGATTAAAGTATTGATCAGTTATACAAATTTTCTGATGGATCCTGGGGGAATCTGATGTTTAATTTGATATAATCTGTAATTGCGAATAAATTAACCTATCCTTTTCCAACTAGTCCCTCTTTTGTTTTTGTCAGCTTTCTTGTTGCTTTAGCAAGGGTTTCAAGCACTATGCTGAAATGCAGTGGGAATATTGTACAGCTTTGCCCCATTCCTGATTTTAATGGAATATGCTTTGAGTGTTTCTTCATTTAGAGAATTTGGGCTCTGAATTTGTATTATATAGTCTTAGTTATATTGAGGGATATTTTCTCCAGTCAAATTCCCTCTAGGATATTTTGCATGAAGGCATGTTGGACTTTTTCAATGGCTTTGTATACGTTTGTGAGATAATCATGAGATTGTTGTCATTAAATTCATTTCTAGGATTTATCACACTTACTGATTTACATATATCGAACTATCCTTGAATATCTGGAATAAGGCCAAATTGATCATGGTGTGAATTTTCATGTGTTTCTGTATGCAGTTTGTGAATATATTATTGTAAATTTTGTCATCTGTTTTAACTAGGATTAATGGTCTATAGTTTTCTTTTTTGTTGGTGTATGTTCAGCTGATTTGGGTATTACAGTAATACTTTGTTATCTCCCTCTTTCCCTATCTTTTTGAATAATTTAAACAGAATTGATGTAGTAATTCTTTGAAAGTCTTGTGATATTCTCCTGTGAACCCACCCTTCTTGGACATTTTTTTTTTTTTTTCAGATCGGGGGACTTTACATTCTTTTTTGTGTCTCACCATTTGTTATGGACTTTTTATGTTGTTTTAACTTTCTTTGTTTAATTTTAGTGATTTCACTGAATCTACAAGTTCATCAATTTATTTTTATTTTTAAGTTAGCATAGCATTAGCTTTAAATTAATCACTTATAATACGGATTATTTTTTTGCCTCATCTAACACTTCTCTGATCATCCGTTCTTCCTTTATTTTGGTTAGTTGGATTCACTATCTTCATCATTTTTCAGAACCAGGTCTTTCTTAGAGCTAGTTATTAATTTTTTATCTTAATTTTTCTATTTCTTTGATTTCTGCTCTGTTATATTATTATTATTATTTATTGTCTGCTAGGGAAAATTTCGTTGTTCTTGTTTTCCCAATTTTTGAGTTGTATTAATAAGTCATTTATTTTGCTCTTTATGCTTATTTAATGAAAGAACATGGATTTATAACCCTCATCTTAGGTCTGTATATTATATGATCTTTAAGTTTTATAGTGTCATGTTTTCATTTTCCTTTAGTTCCAGGTATATTTTCATTTCTTCTTGATTTCTTTTTTGGCCCATTTATCATTTAGCAGTTTGAGCTTTAATCTCCATGAGTACTATATTTTTTTAGAGCTTCTTTTTTTATTGATTTTAAGCTTGATTACACTGTTGTCTAATAGAATATATGGTATATTTAAAATTTATGTTGGTGTACACTGAGGTCTTTTCATGCCCCACTTCATGGCCTATTATAGAGAAATGGCCATGGGCTGCAGAGTAGAAAGTTTATTCTTTGTTCCTTTGGTGGACTATTCTTTAGATTCCTGTTAGGTACATTTTAAGTAGATTATCTGAAGGCTGTCTATTATTTGACCAGATGATCTGTATATTGGAGAAAGTGGATTTTTAAGTCACATAATATTACTGATCTGGGGTTAATTTGTGTCTTTTGGTCCAGTAATATTTTTTATGTTATTTGGTTTCCTAAAGTTGCTTCATATATGTTCATAACTGTAATTCCCTCTTGGATGATTCTTAATCAAATTGAAATGGCATTCTTTATCTCTATGGGTTTATTTTAGTCTGAACTCTATTTTATATGACACTAGAATAGCAAAGCCTGAATTCTTTCAAGCTATTTATATTATGGAAGACTTTCCTTTGTCCTATAAGCATGATCGACATTTTTGCTTGGTAAATTGTCTAGGATGCCATCTCTTCTCATTGAGAACCTGGAATACCTTTCTTTAGATTATTCTGGCTTTCAAAGTTTGCAATGAAACGTCAGCTATTATTCTTATGTGTTTTCCTTTGTATGTAACTTGCCTTTCTCTTGTCAGTTTCAGTAACATCTATTTGTTCTATATATTTACTGTCTTTTGTATGATATGGTTTCTGTTTTAGTCCTGTTTATTCAGTATTTTCTATATTTATTTCATGTGCATCTGTATGTCTTTCCTTAATTTAAGCAACTTTTATAATCCTTTTGAAGTTATGGTCAGTGTCCCAAACTTAAGGTTCTTCATCTCTTTGTCTATGATTCATAGATGTTGTCTTTTCATTGTGTTCCACAGTCCCTGTATATTGCATTAATGTGCTTTATTTTTCAATTTTTAATATATTTTTGGTATTGGTTGTCCAATTCATAACTATGTCCTTAAGTCTTGATGCTCTTTTCCATTGTTTTATTCTGATGGTAAAACTCCTCTATTGTCTTTATTTTATTTTATTTTATTTTATTTTATTATGTGTCTGAATGTACTGTCTGCATGTAGGTCTGTGCACCCGTGTCGTGCAATCCAGCGGAGGTCAGAAGTGGGCATCGACTTCCCTTGGAGCTGGAGTCAAAGATGGTTCTCAGCCGCCATGTGGGTACTGGGGATCGAACCCGGGTCCTCTGCAAGAGCAGTTAGTGCTCTTAACCACTAGGCCATCTCTCCAGTCCCATCTCTTCTATTTTCTAAGTAGCTGATTGAGTATTTCAATTTCATCTTCATCTCACCTATACTTTTCTTCAATATTTCAGTACTTCTTTTTGTGAATTCAATTTTTCAAATTTTGAGTTGTCTTTATCTATTCATTAATAAGTATATTTGTATCTTTATAAAGCTTCTATCTGGAGTTCCTTCATAACTTATTTTTATTCCTTGATTTGTTCATGTGTTCTTCAAACTCCTTGAATTCTTTTATCATGTTTATAAAATCATGTTTATGTTTATTGTTTTAATTATATGGCCTGGAATTCCTCTGGGAAGTTGTCATGGTAGAATACTTCTATAGCAATGGAAGGATTTGGTGGGAAAATAACATCTTGTTTTATATGCATATTTATGTTTTTTTTTTTCTTTTCTTACCTGTGCATATGGGCTTCATTTTTTTAGTTTATGTCTGATATGAAATTCTAGCATGCTTTTGATTCAAATTTTATTATTCTCATAACTCAGTTGCTTTTTATCAGGTGGGAAAAGATTGTTGATCAATGCTTTAGGTTCCCACTTTTATTTTATTTTATTTTATCCAAGTGTAGCTTCAATTATTTTTTTAATGGAGGGATGGAGCTGATTATAGCAAGGTCCAGCTTGCTAGGTGAGAATCACATCTACATCTATGAGTTGGGAGACTGAAGAGTGGGGAGGTTCTAAGTAGCTTACAAGGGCTGTCCTGAGTTCAGGGGTACAACTTCTCATCCTAGTCTCAGAGATGAAGGTACCAAAGAATGGGCAGGTTGTAAGTAATTCACCAGGGTACAGGAGCAGTTGCTACTGTCCTAGTCCTGGAGAGGGAAAATAACCTATATCTTCACTAAAAAAGTATGTGGAATCAAATATTTTTAGCAATTAAGGCTTAAAATCTATTTGACCTTATTTTTCTTCATAGTCATCAAACTTTAATCACTTTACATAGCCTATACATGATAATTTTATATTATTTCACAAACCTCCCCATTCCTTTCCAGTACTTCTTTTTTTAATTTTTATTTATTATTTTTGTATGTGTATGAATGTACTGTCTGCATGTAGGTCTGTGCACCCGTGTCGTGCAATGCCACGGAGGTCAGAAGAGGGTGTCGGGCTCCCCTGGAACTGAGTTAAAGGCGGTTCTCAGCTGCCATGTGGGTGCTGGGGACTAAACCCGGGTCCTCTGCAAGAGCGGTCGGCACTCTTAACCCATAGGCCATCTCTCCAGCCCCATCCATGCCAGTACTTCTAACTCTACAAGGATCCCATATGTTATTTAATAGCTTATGTACTGGGTGCACAGATTGGTAATTATTCCAATTAAGGTATGCCAAATTCTACTGTAAGATTACACACCTTAAAATATTACCTTAAACATAATTCACATATAATAAAAGTAGAATAGGGGCTGGAGAGATGGCCTAGCAGTTAAGAGCACCTACTGTTCTTGCAGAGGACCCGGGTTCCATCCGTAGCACCCACATGGCGGCTGAGAACCGTCTGCAACTCCAATTCCAGGAGAACTCCAGTTCCAGGGGAATCCAACACCCTCTTCTGACCTCTGCCCCATTGCACGACAGGGGTGCACAAACCTACACGCAGACAGTAAATTCATACACATAAAAAATAGATAATTTTTTTAAAAAATTTAAAAAAAGTAGAATAAAGCATACTGATATAAAAACATACAGCAAATCCAATATTCCTTTTCCTTTAAAGGCATTCAAAACTCTACCCCAATGTGTTTTTCTGAATTTCTTTCTCCTGTTCTTTATAAACTCTCTTCTAGAGGAATTACCGATCTCAGTGGGAGATTGAGAAGCATCCATTTACTATTACTTTATTTCTTAACAAATTCACTGACTACATCTCCTTAGCCCTTCAGATTTCTTTATTCCACTAAAATTGGCATTAATGTTCTGTCAGTACCTAAGCTTACAGGGTTACCATTTACTTTTAGTGGTTATTTACTCACAATCATTACTTTAGATGCTCAATCTGAGCAAGTTGCTTCAGGAGCTTTAAATATTGACTTGCCAACTTGAAACAACATAGAGAAGTGCTTAGAATTATCTTCCATTTAGGGATTTGATGACAGAAGAGAGCTATCATTAGGAAACAGCTTTTATGGTAGAATTTTGTTTCCACATTTGAATGATTGTCAACATGTAGTTACAGTTTGTTCAATCTGTTTTTGTTAAGACTGACAGAGAAGGAACACTGCTTCCTCTCTCACTTAGACCTCTACATCTCCTGTCATTTCCTTAAACCTTGTCCTGAAATAGCCTTCTTCTTGTTACCTAAGACTAATGGTATTAGTAAAACAAAATTAATTTCATGGCTTAATATTAGATAAAACATAACAAAATTAGTTTGAGTCTCCTCTGTGGAATAATAATATATTGGTCACCCCTATATTCTGAACTGGGCATGTTTCTTCTCTATCATGGGAATAATGATTAATTTTCTGCTTACCTATGAGATTGCCTCATTATTTTCTTCCATTTACTCAGTACTCCATAATAGAGAAAATGCTAATTTCCTGTTGAATTTACTTTATTTTTGGACAAGTAATTTGTGGAAAATAAGAAGACAGAAAAATATGTGAAAACATGCCAACTTAACTTGACAATGGTAAAAAGTCACCTGAGTCAAAATAAATATCAAAATAAATGTTATTTGACTGAGTTTTGTGCATTTCATATAAAAGATCTTAGACCTCATCTATCATCAATGACCCCCCATTGACACCCCACTGGATTTCATTCATTCTTTTATATATGTTAAGTCCTATTTAGTCAAATATTTGTACCCAGGTGTCCCTCTGTGCAAGTTTATTATCCATTGGTGTTTAGGCAGCCTATCTAGAGTCACTCTCTTAAAGAAATCTATTCTCCCTTATCCCACAGTAGTCAGGTGTCAATAATTTTCCAGGTTGGGACCTGGTAGCCATTCTAACAGTTCTGTGCTCAGCCTTTGTCTGACTGAGTCACCATGGGTCATCTGCATGCTGTCACCCTCATTGAAGGTTCATATGAGCAAGTTTTCAGAGTCCTGAAAGCCTCTGTTTCCCTATGTCCAGCCAACAATACTGGCTTTTACAGTCTTTCCAACCTTGTTTTTCATCGTCCCTGAGCCATGAATGGATAAAGTTTAACATATGAGTCTTGCCCAGGTACATATATTTGACAGTATCTTATTCTTTAAAACTTGCCCAGTTGAGACATTCTTTGTACATCACACTCTTGTATGAGAAAGCTTCAGTGCTGACATTTGAAGGATGAATTTGTATACTATCTACCCTGTTTTTGTTTTTTGTGGGGTTTTTTTTTTTTTGTTTTTTTGTTTTTTTTTTTTTTTTTTTTGTGTCTTTTCGAGACAGGGTGTCCCCCGGTAGCCCCAGCTGTCCTGGAACTCACTCGTAGACCAGTCGGCCTGTACTCACAAAAGAATCCGCCTGCCTCTGCCTCTGCCTCCGTGTGCTAGGATTAAAGGCGTGCGCCACCATGCCCGGCTTTTTTTTTTTTTTTGGACTACCCTGTTTTGATAGGTTTGATATGTTTTGATATGCTCATACCTCCAGTGTAGAGGTTATACTATAGATGAACAATGTAAAGCCAGACATTTCTCAGACCTATGATCTTTGTGTGTAACCAGTTGTGCAACTCTGTCATTCCCTCCATCTCTTTGAAAAAGAAGCATCTTTGTTGAGTGGTGTAGAGTATACTTGTCTATAAATATCCTTATCCATGTTTAGCATGTGGTAAGAAATTTCATTTGTTTATAAATATCTCAGAGGTAAGGCTTTCTCTAGGATCTATGACCTCTCCAGTCATGTGTATTTGGCTACATTTACAATGTTGCCCGTGAGTTCCTTTCCATTGAGAAGGCTTAAGTCCAAGTAGTTGGCTGTTTATTACTGCCTAAATAAATGTGCTACTATTGCACTAATAGAGACAGATGTTTTTTTGTTCTGGTCATTGTAGTTATTAGACTTTACCGCTGGCTTGTTCCATTGATTAATTTTCTCCCTTGGCAGCTTGAATAAAATCCTCTAGACTTGTGAGAGCTAAACTTCAGAAAGGAGGTATACCAGGCTCTT
This sequence comes from Rhizomys pruinosus, assembly GCA_009823505.1. NCBI lineage: Eukaryota > Metazoa > Chordata > Mammalia > Rodentia > Spalacidae > Rhizomys > Rhizomys pruinosus. The sequence continues at coordinate 14,960 of VZQC01012097.1, forward strand.
CCAGATCCATTGATCCAAGCTCTGTGTCTGAGACTGTCCTGTCTTCAGCAATACATTCTTTACTACAGTAAGTTCTGGAAGGTATTCAAGCACCATTATATGTGAACACAACACACACACACACACACACACACACACACACATATAAATTATATATAATAATATATATATTATAATAATATATATATATAATCAGGAGCCAGGAAAATGGAAAGGAACTGTGGAGGTAAAAGGGAGAGAAACGCCTGAGAGAGGGGAAGAATAGGAAACAGATGTTACAAGGGAAATGGGGAAAACTGGAGTATTCAACTGGAAGGGAGGAATGAAGAGCATGCAAAGAACCATGGGGGTTAAGAGCAACAAGGAACTCAAGAGAAGGGGATAATAGGAGACTGGTATCAAGGGGAAAAATCCAGGTACTTAAATTGGGGAGGGACAAGATAGTTTTGACAGAGAGTGATAAGAGAGATAAACAAAGCTTAGGTGGTGTGACAAGACAGAGGGAAATTTATCACCCAAAATCCCCTTAAAATTACATATACAGTATCTGAGTATGAACACATGTATATACCTAAAGGCTGTGTAACAAAAAGCATAGTGCCATACAGGAGAAACCCCCTTGTATTGGGCAAGGTAGTGCAAGAGACTACCCAAATAAGACACTCTATTGCCACAGCCCTTGATTACTTCCCCCAGAAAATATCTGTTAAAATAACCAGTTGTTAAATTTTCTGTTGTTCAGAATTTTAAGAACAAAATATGAGACATTTGTTATTGACTTATAAAGATCACGGTTTCCACGCAGTCATAGGACTTATACATTCTATAGTATCAAAATATTGAGCCAAACATTTTAAAACATAAATATGTGCTGTATGATGTTTACTCTTAAAAATTTATGGAATATTCATAGCATATCTATTTTTTATAAATTCAGAAAATAATTTTCCTGAGTTGGAGGATAGCTGAGAATTAATTTTCTTCTATAGTTCTGCATCATTTAACTGTTTTGATATCATTTGTTTATTTTTTAAAGTAGGATTATGAATTAGAAGCCAGTCCTAAATGCTATATAAACAGGCAAACACCACCATGACTGTCAGGAACACTTGGAGTTATAAGAAGTTTCCCATACACACAATTTGTGATAGTTACATAGAGATACATAATTGTCAAAAGTAAAAAATAAAAGGTAAGCTGTGGACGTTATTATATGTTAATTACGATTTAATAAAAAAAACTGTTAAATAAGTCTGACTTATAGTTCAGTTGATGTGTAAGTCTAAAATTTGAATCAAAATTTCCCTTTAGGTGATTATAAGCAACTAATATTGAAAACCAAATTTCTAAGCCCAACAACTCCATATAACCCATGATTCACTGAACAAAATACAACACTGCTGCTAACCTCCCTGAAGTAAGCATAATAAAAACAAAGTTCTGTCCTAAATGTTATAGGCTCCTGCTGTTATAAGTGCCTGCTATCCAGAAGGCTTTTGATCTTCTGGCAGTCATAAGGTTTATGACCTGATGGCCAAACCCATGCCTGAAGCTGGAGGCCCCTTGGGTTCAAGCAACCATGAAGCATCAGAGCTTTGTGGTCAAATCCAGCCAATAAGTTGTTGGCTTCCAAGGGCCCTCATACATGGATGAACCCATGGGCGGAGGCTGTTAGCCTTTGTGACCACCCAACTTGTTGGGAGGAACCAGGTCCATGATCTGACAAGCTGAAAATCTAGCTGAAAGATTAACAGTTCCAGGATCTATCTGGATAAGGATAACATGTGCGTAAAAAACAACCTGCAAGTCTCAGTCAGGTGGCAAAGCTTGCAGGAAATTCTCTTTATTCTTGTAGAACAACCAGCTATATAGGCTGGGGATGGGTAGTGTAACATCACTTCCTAGCAGTCAATCCCAGACCTTCCACTGCCACATGTCTTCCCAGTTTGGTACTCCTAAACATGGAAGTACTGTGATTTGTCTCCTGACCTCAAGACATGCTGGCTGAGATGTTAGCAAACACACACCCAACCTCAGGCACATCCACAAAATTCTTTTCTAGAAATTCGTCATATTCTGTATCCAGTTCTTTGTGCTCTTGGTAATATATTCTCCACTGATACCTTGGCATAATATTTGCTCATATGGACTGAGAATAATTGTGACAGCATGCACAAGTCCCATGTAAACTAAACCAGACAAAATCCAATCGTAGACTTGTAGAAATGGATAAGGAACCCAATCCTACCTAAGGAACTATTGACAATGGATGACTGTGGGTAAGGAGACTGAATTGAGGGTGAGACTCTTGATATCTTGGTAGGTTGGCCAGGCTCCAGTAGATGAACTGACATTAAAGGTATTTTTGGACACAAATTTGATTCTATAGGCAGAATGTGTGTGTTTGTGTTTGTGTATAAATGGAGTTGGTGGGGGAGTAACATAGTGTAGATAGGGGAGGGGATCCAAATGATTAAATTATATTGTATGAATTTCATATAATTTCAATTAAAGATAAAAATAATTAAATGTTAAAAAATAAAACCCTGGTCCAAATAAGCTGTCAAATTCTGGTTTTTCATTCTACTGTTGTTTCTTCAGGCAATAACAAAATTAGCTCTTTTCAAAAGTAAAGTAGAATTTAGGCATTGTGGCTCCTGGCACTATTCTCAGTGCTATGGGAAACATGCAGGAGACCAGGCACAGAGAAGGTAGCAAGCAGGAGACTCAAGTGGAGAAATCACTTTTTTTTCACACCAGCTGATGCAAGTAGAGTTTTCTCCCACATAACTCCAGCCCTCAGCCAGACCCCTTTATAGTATTTATAGGCTCCCACACAATATTAGAGCTCCAGTAGGTTCACAGACTATTGAGTTACCCACACAGGCCTTGCATACCCTAAATTCTTTTGGGAGAAATTTTTTCTTCAGACTTCTTTGCATATCCAGATATTTAGGGCAGAAAGTAAGATTGTTGTTGTTGTTGTTGTTGTTGTTGTTCTTGTTGTTGTTATTATTATTATCTTCAATTGCATTTTTTAAGTTTCTTATGAATTTCATTAGACCCTGACTAAAAGAAGAAAACAAAAATGCATAACCCATTGATTTTTGGTTACAAACATTATTAGCATCAATCAAGATAACCAGAGAAGGAACAAGTCACTATTGCACTTACCTGAACTATCTTTTCCTGCTATGACCATAGCCATTTGTGAAGGTGAACAAATGTGTTCATAGCCAGAGCTGTGGGTTAGTATTTTTTTCCTACAGACAGCCACTGTACACATAGTAGGTTCTCAAAGACAAGTTATCAAAATGACAATCACCTAAATATGTGTTTTGCATACTAATTTTCTAATTTAGTTGCATCCAGAAGCATCCTGTTCTCCCAGGAGTTATTCCAGCTCAAACAGCAGCCTGTGCAAGCACCAGTTGCTTGTTCAACCTAATTAGCATTACTTACAAAGGAATGTAGAGCAGCCCAGTGCAAGTGTAAAGAAAGCATTAATCAACTTGAGTGCAAAGCTTAAAAGCAAGATAGTAACAGACTCTTCTCCCCCACTCCTTTAATTATTCTGGCAGCCACAAACACAGCAGAATGATGAGAAAGAATCAAGACACCAGAGAGAGCACTACTGTGATTCTATCCCAAGAAAGTAATTTTTTCTCCCATTTTCTTCCAAGTTTCTGGCACCTCCACCCTACCTCATTCCTCCAACTCCATATTCATCTAAATAAATAGTTCTAAATCTTTGAAAAGTGAACTCAGTCACTCTAGAGGGGAGCATGACTGCATTCTAAAATCCAACAGCGTTGCTTATTTCAATTAAATGCAAGTAAAATGTCATTCATTGTTTTACAGAGAGAGGAGGAAAACTGGGCAAGATAAAGCAGCAATTCACCTGAACACGTTCACTTTTTATCTCCTGTTTGGCCCATCATTAACTCATTTCGTATTAACAGTAAAGTCTAATTTTATAAAAAAGAGATATTTATGGTTACTATACAAACACAAGATGAAAACAAGATTGTAGTCAATTTACCCGTTAATGAGTAAAACAATACATATTAAGAAGATTTTAAATTAGAATTTAATTCCAGAGATTTGTATTCTCTCTAGGACCAAAAATTATTTCCATCACTGGGAGTATGAATCATTTGCATTGTTTCATCAATGTTTACAGAGGTTAACTTTTATTTCTGTTATTGTTCAACTGTTAATCAAAGGCAAATTTGCACAATCTAGTTAACTCAAATAATCCCTAGAAGACTGATTAAACATTGGTAATAACTTCACCAATTTCCAATCATCGATATCTTTCCTTGATGTTAAAAAAAAAAAAGGTTGGAGAAATGGCCCAATGTTTTAGAACACAGATTGCTCTTGCAGAGGACCCAGGTTCAATTCCCAGTACATACATGTCTGTTAACAACCATCCTTAACTCCAATTCCATTGGATCTGACATCCTCTTCTGACCTCTGTGGGCCCTGTATGGCTGGCATATACAGGCAATATTACTCATATAAATAGAATAAATTAATAACTAAATACTTTGAAAAAGGATTAGTGTTCTCAGCTATAACTATACAATTTATACTGAAAAATCCTTTGCACATGAAAACAATTTGGACATCTATTAGATTACAGAGACGGATCCCCTGCAGACGGAATCAAAGCATGGTTATATATCATGTAGCACCTAAACTGCTAAACTCCTAATATGTAGCAGAACTCAAGCTAGTGTGGGGCAATAAGATTAGGTTCCAAAATGTTGGCCTTATGGCTTAACAATATCTTCACTAATATGCTAAAATAAGAGACTTGTCCCTCAAATTTAAATACCCCCCTAAAATATAAAAATAGAGGGAATTTCTTTTGTTCTAGGTTTGTGAATGTGTTTCCACTCTATTCTACCTTCTGAAGCAAGCCTTCATTATTAAAGGGCTGGAATACATAAAACACACTCTATCTCTCCAGGTTTCCTAACAACATCTTTATTATATCATGGAAGCAGTAGGGGCATACTTTCTTCTGCATTCTTCTTTGATTTGACGTTTAAAATTTACTATTTAGAAGACTTCCGTAAAGTGAAACAATTCCACTCTCTGCTGTTGCTTTGAGCTCATCATTTGTCATCATCTTTACTGCCTGCCGCAATGGCGGAGGAGCAACAGGAAAGGGACTACAGTAATGTTTTTGAAATTTATTGCTTTCCACTTTTCATTTTCATGTGTCTGCATGAATGTTCTGTTAGAAAAGAGAAACTGTCTTTTCTGTTTGGCAAAGTGAACCCATTGAACAATGCCATATACATTGTGTAATATTGTTCTCACAGTTGCAATAAGATTCATAAACATAAATATTTCTATTCTCATGAGATTGTCCTTTCAATATTTTACACAGTCTTGGCTTCTCAGTTAGCATTTTGACTTTACAATTCTTTGTGTTTGGAAATTAAGACATTTTTATAATTGCAAGTATATGTAACTGCATTTCACTCTTAATGTCTTGAAGAATAAGGTTTTTTTTGTTTGTTTGTTTTTTTCTCTTTTCTTGTTTGAGACAGGATCTCCCTGTATCCCCAGCTGTCCTGGAACTCTCTATGTAGACCAGGCTGGCCTTGAACTCACAGAGATCTGCCTGACTCTGCCTCCAGAGTGCTGGGATTAATATATTCTTTTAAGTAAACAAGCTCTGGGGGCTAGAGAGGTGGCTCTGAGGTAAAGAGCACTGACTGCTCTTGCAGAGGACCCGCATTTGATTCCCTGCACCCACAGGATAGCTAAGGAAACTCCTTAAACATAGTTCCAGGGGAATCCAGTGCCATTTTCTGACCTCTGTGGCATTACATGCCATCTATGGCTTCACTCACAAACATGCAGGGGGTACACTCATAAACATAAAATAATAAATAAAATATTAAAAATAAACATACTGTATAAAATGTTATTTTAAAATGTTAAATCTCGGGCTGGAGAGATGGCCTAGTGGTTAAGAGCGCCGACCGCTCTTGCAGAGGACCCGGGTTCGATCCCCAGCACCCACATGGCGGCCGAGAACCGTCTCAAACTCCAATTCCAGGAGAACTCCAGTTCCAGGGGAATCCGACACCCTCTTCTGACTTCCGCGGCACTGCACGTCACGGGTGCACAAACTTGCATGGAGACAACACATTCATACACATACAGGAAAAAAAAAATAATAAAATGTTAAATCTCAAAGTCAGTAGGTCATAATTACTATCACTGCCACCTTCACAACCCAGAATAAGCATCAAGTAGCATGAAATCTATTTAATACCAAGAAATAATTTGAAAAGAAATTGAAGAACAAATCCCAGAAAACTCTTTGCAAATCCTTACGATTTGTTAAAGACACGTTCATTGTCTTAGCAGCCACTATCTTTCTATTTTACTTCATTTCAGGGACAGATTCTCTTCCTATACTGGATGAAGAGAAATCTTTCTTAGGGCATGTACATGGAAAAACAGCTCTCACATAAGTGTAAGAGACAGTTTGTTCTGGTGTCAAATGTGAGCAATCATGGACTGGGAATTTCTATATTTATTGCTGTACCATGCACAATCGCCACAATATGTGAGCATCTTAGATTACATCGAAAGTACATATAGAAAGAAAATGTGCTATATTTACACAATGAAATGTTATTCAGCAGTAATATCTGATGAAATCAGGTCATTTGCAGCAATTTGGATGCGTCTGAAGATCATTACCTTAAGAAAAATAAATCAGACTCAGAAAGAAAAAAAAATCATCATAAATATGGATTTACCAGATTAGCTCAGGGGATAGTAGTCCTAATCTGACACTGAAGGCCTGGTGGATTCTGGGAGATCTGCTAGTCTTCAGTGTATGCTGGAATCCAAGGAGTCGGCAACAGCACAGCATCAAGATGAACTCACCAGCCAGAGTCTGATCTCCAGCCATTATGTTAAAACAGAAGCACAGTAGTTTCCTGGGAAAGCAGAGACAGGCAGATCCCAGAGATTTGCTGGCCAAAATGTCTAGCTGAGACAGGGAGCTCAAAGTCCACTGAGATATTGTGATCCCAAAATAAGGATAAGAACAACTCCAAAGACCACTGGTGTCTGCCTCTGGCCTCCAAGTCCATGAAAACAGACATGTACTTATGAATGTGCAGCCACACCTATCCCCTCACAAACATAAATGAAAACTTGTGTTAGCAATGTTAAACTTCTAGAAGTTCTGATCCTAACAGTAGCTAATAGGAAGAGAAATTATCATTAGCATGATTGAAACCAGAGGAGCGAAAGTATTCAACAAAAATTAAAAATGGTCAAGATAGCTTGAATTACTTATATTTTATAATTAGCTTCATTTTGTAGGAATCAAATGTAATATTTCATCGGGAGTACTCAGAGAGCTGAAGTTTTGTAACAGGCTAAATTTAAAACAATATAGACAGCAGAAAACCAATATATTTAAAAATTAAGGGGGCCGGAGAGATGGCCTAGTGGCTAAGAGTGCCGACTGCTCTTGCAGAGGACCCGGGTTTGATCCCCAGCACCCACATGGCAGCTGAAAACCATCTTTAATTCCAGTTCCAGGGGAATCTGACACCCTCTTCTGACCTCCACGGCATTGGACAACACGGGTGCACAAACCTACATGCAGACAGTACAATCATACACATACAAAAATAAATAAAATTAAAAAAATAAAAGGCTGTCCAGCAAACTCAAGGGGAAGCAGTTAAGATTTCCCAGCCCAGCTGGGCGTGGTGGTACACGCCTTTAATCCTAGCTCTCGGGAGGCAGAGGCAGGCTGATCTTTGTGAGTTCAAGGCCAGCCTGGTCTACAGAGCGAGTTCCAGGACAGCTGGGGCTATAGGGAGACCCTGTCTCAAAAAAAAAAAAAAAAAAAAAAAAAGATTTCCCAGCCCACCTGCATGGAGCTTTTGGCAATTGATGTCTGCTGGGAGAGGAAAAAGACAGTGTCTTACAGGGTTGGGACACTTAGTGGACTGAGAGAATGGACATACACTAAAGGAAGGACATTTGAGGACACAAATCAGATTTATAGGCCATATATTATGAATTCATTGATCTGGTTGGGGGAAATGGGTGAAGATTAGGAAAGAGGAATGATCTAAATCATGTCAAACTACATTGTATGAAAAAGGCAAAATTCAATGAAAGTTAAAAGGCTGTTTCAGCATAATGTTTCTTAGATTTGCAAAATATATTAGTTAGCTGAATACTCATGGTAGAGAAATTTGTTTCTGTAAATATTTTGGTGTTTGTTTAAATGCTAATGCAACTGAAAGTGCTAAACAACTTCCATATTTGTGATCAAATCAGCTTAATCAAAGACTGATGAGTTTGCCTGTGTCGAAATTTCCATAAAATATCAAGTGATATTCCAGAAAAATTTAAATGGAAAGGATAGCATTATATTTTTTATTCAATACATGGTGGATTTATTTTAATGTTATTTACAAAGTAACAATAAATACTTAAATTTTCTTAGGATTGTTTTTAAACTAAATCACAAATTTAAAATGAAATATGTATCATACTACAAGAACAATCAAATTCTATTGACCCATATTGTTTAATGCCATAGTTTTTATTTTTTCTTGAAATCAATTCACTAATTTTGAATTTAGGGTTAAAAGGAAATCTTCATGTCAAAATTTTTTCGATTGTCTCATTTGACTTTAGTAAAATTAAGACAAATAATACATATTTATATATAGATGATATGCAAATTATTTTAATCTTAAATTTTTATTGAATTCTGTGTTTCATACATAATTTTCAGTCTTGTTTTCCTTGTTGTTGTTTATCTTTTTAAAATATTTTATCAACGTATTATGTATTTCATACATCCAGCCTCATTGTCCCCTCCATGCCCTCCACCCCTGCTGAGTTCCTGCAGTCTGCCATGCATGTCCTGAATCCACTTCTGAGGGTTTTCAAAGTTTGTAAAGCAGAGGATTATTTTGGGGGAGGAGAACTTTACTGCTTCAGTCAGTTCCCTGTCCCCAGTTCTTTTGTTGTTGTTCCCTCCAATCTATATTATTTGAACATATGCAAATATATTATGCATATATATATATATATATATATGTATGTATGTATTATATGTGTGTGTCACACCTATACTAAAATCATGTTTTCTGAAAATACATTGTATGTTGTTTCCAAATCGTATTTTGGGATTCAATTTTTCCTTATAACTTTATATTACTCTAAAATATGCATACACCCTCCAATCATATACCAAAATCAAAGTCTGAAAATAAGTAGTAGGTTAATTCTAGGGCCCATTAAGGGATTCACATTCTAAGAGCACACATGCTTTTAGATAAACAGAACTATACTATAATGCTACTCAGTTTGCCTTACAAGTAGGTACTTGGTGCTAGCATCTACAAATGAGGGATACCATTCTTAGTTTGTTTTTTTGGGACTGTGCTACTTCACTTAGCATAATATCTTCTAGTTCCAACCATTTACCTGAAAAATTCATGGTGTCATCTTTCTTTACCAATATATAGAATTCCATTGTGAAGATACACCACATTTTCTTTATCCACTCATTGGTTGAGGGGCATGTGGGTTGGTTCCAGCTTTTCACTATTGTGAAGGGGGCTGCACTAAACAGAGATGTGCATATATCTCTGCAATAGGATGAGTTTTGTGGGCATATAACCAGGAGCCCTATGACTGGGTCAGGTGGTAGGCTCATTTTGAGACTTTTAAGGGTTCTTCACACTGCTTTCCATACTGATTGTAAGAGTTTACCTTCCTACCAGCAGTAGATGAGTGTTACCCTTCCTCTGCAACCTTTCCAACATTTGGTATCATTTGTTTTCTTAATCTTAGCCTATGTTATAATATCTTGAAGTGGTTTTTAATTCACAGTTACTTAATTATTAGCCCTGTTGAAAACTTTTATATTTCTCAGCCATCTTAAATTACTCAATTGTGAAGACTCTGTTCAACTCTTTACTCCATCTTTTGAGTGAGTCATTTGTTTTCTTACTTTTTTTGAGTAGTTTATATATTCTGGAAATTAATGTTCTGTCAGATATATCAGTGGTGAAGGTTTCCTCCCACTCTGTGGGTTTTCTTTTCACTTCCCCATTGTTTCTTTCACTGTACAGAAGTTTTTAAGTTTAATGAGTTCCCACTTGTTAAGAGTTGACCTTATTTCCTGTGTAGGTGCTGTCTGATTTAGAAAGTCTTTTCTTTCTTTTTTTTTTTTTTTTTTTTTTTTTGAGTAATCATTATTTTGTTTCTTTTCTTTTTTTCTACATTATTTTTTTATTTATACATATAGTGTTATCAAATCTAGAGCCGTGTCCCCCCATCCCCCAACCCCTCCAGAGCTCATGCATTCTGCCAAACATGCTATTCATCTCTTTCTCAGTATTTCTCAATATTCTCCATGGGGAAGTTGACTGTTTTGAGCAGAAGTTCACTGTTTCAGTCAGTAGAAAGTCTTTTCATATGCTTATGTTTTGTAGGTTGCGCCAACATTTTCTTCAATCACCTTCAGAGTTTCCAGTTTCATGTTGAGGTCTTTGATCCATTTACAGTTGATTTTTTTTTAATTTTATTTATTTATGTGTATGAATGTTCTGTTTGCGTGTAGGTCTGTGCACCTGTGTCGTGCAGTGCCTCGGAGGTCAGAAGAGGGTCTCGGATTCACCTGGAACTGGAGTTCTCCTGGAATTGGAGTTACAGACGGTTCTCAGCCGCCATGTGGGTGCTGGGGATCGAACCTGGGTCCTCTGCAAGAGTGTACAGTGTGAGAGGTAGGGACTTAATTTTATTCTTCTACAAGGGGTGATCCAGTTTTGCCAAAACCATTTGCTGAAGATCCTCTTTCCTTCATTGCGTCTTCTTTGACTCTTTGTCAAATATGAGGTGGCTGAAATTGTATGAGCTCAAGTTTGCATCTTCATTTTTGTTCCATTGGCTTACAGATCTGTTTTGTGTCATTACCAGGCTGTTTTATGACTATAGCATTATAATATAGTTTGAAGTCTGGTATAATGATTTCCCATGTATTGCTCTTTTCACTCAGGGTTGCTTTGGCTATTCGGGTTCTATTGGTTTTCCATATGAACTTAAGAATGTTTTTTCCAAGTCCATGAAGAAACTTTTGGGGTTTTAATTGAGATTGCATTGAATCTGTTTATTAATTTAGGTTGAATGAACATTTTTACTACATTAATTCTTCCAATCCATGAGCGTTGGAGGTATTTCTATCTTCTAATGTCTTCTTCAATAACTTTCAGGGACTTAAAAATTTTGTTGTAGAGATCTTTGGATTCTTTGGTTATGTTTGTTCCTAGGTATTTTATTGTTTTTAAGGCTATTGTGAGTAGGAAGATCTCCTTATATTCCTTCCCCAGTAGCTTGTTGTCAGTGTAAAAAAAGGTTACTGACTTTTCTAGGTTAATTTTGTATCCTGCCACTTTATTGAAACTCTTAATCATCTATAAGAATTTTCTGGTGAAGTTTTTAGCATCCTTTAGGTAAAGTATCATGTCATCTGCAAAAAAGAATAGCTTGACTTCCTCTTTTCCATCAGTACCCATTTAATATCCCTTTCTTGCCTTATTGCCCTAACAAGTGTTTCAAGCACTATATTGAAGAGGAATGGAGATATGGGGCAGCCTTGCTTGGTTCCTGCCTTTAATGTGAATGATTCCAATTTTTATCCATTTAAGATGATGGTGGCTGTGGGTTTGTTGTGTATGGCTTTGATTACATTGAGGAATGTTCCATTCAGTTCAATGCCCTCTATTATTTTAAGCATGAAGGTATGCAGAATTTTGTTCAAGGCTTTTTCTGCATCAATTGAGATGAGTGTGTTTTTTTTTTTTTGTCCTTCAGTGAATTTATGTTTTTCTATGATATTTATTGATTTACATATGTTGAACCATCCCTGCATCTCTGGTATGAATCCAACTTGGTCATGATGGATGATCTTTCTGATGTGGGTCTGTATACGGTTTTCAAGTATTTTCTTGAATGTTTTTGTATCTATGTTCATAAATGAGTTTGGTATATAGTTTTCTTTTTCTTTTTTTTTTTTTTGATGATATCTTTGCCTGGTTTTAGTATCAGGATGATGCTGGCTTCATAGAAGGAATTTGGGAGATTTCCCTGTTTGTATCCTTCTGTACAGTTTGAGTAGTAAAGGTTGTAAGATCTCTTTAATGTTTTATAGAATTCTGCTGTGAAATCATCTGGGCCTGGGCTTTTTTTAATTTGGAGATTTTTATTACATTTTCAATTTCCTCTAAAATTATGGGTCTGTTTAAGCTGCCAATATCTTCTTGATTAAGCTTTCTTGAGTTTCAGGATGTCAGATATTCATCCATTTCTTTTAGGTTTTCAAATTTAGTAGAGAATAGACTTTTGAAGTATTCTTGTATGATTGGATCTTTTCCTTGTTTTTTTTCAATGCTTTGCTTTTCATCACAAATTTTATCAACTTTTGGAGTTGCTCCTTTTTTCTTTTGGTTAACTGAACTAAAGGTTTGTCTATTTTGTTTATCCTTTCAAAAAACCAACTTTTGCATTCTTTGTATTGATTTCTTTGTTTCTATTTAATTGATTTTTGCTCTGAATTTTGTTATTTCTTTCTGTCTTTTGGGGTAGTGGTTCATTTCTTCTTGTCTCTCAAGTGCTTTTAGCAGCAATGTTAAATTGTTTATTGTCGTTGTTCAATGTCTTTGTGTCACGCATGACCAAATTCCACATATTGTCCTTCCCTTCTTGGCTCAGCTCCAGGACTTGTCTCTTGACTGCAGGCTGACAGTCTCTAGGCCATGTTCCCACAAGAAGGGGGGACGGAAAACCACAGGAGATCACCCATAGAAATGAACCAACTCACACATGTGGAGAGCCATGAAGAATAGGAACTCCGTTTATTTTCTGTCAGTGAGTTCTATATATTGAAGTCTACTGTGCTCTGGGTAAGGAAGTGAGGGGGGAGGCAGGCTGAAGGGAGGGGTGAGCCACCTTGGTTCTAATCAGGGGGTTTAAGAGCTCCAGTTTGTGCAACAGGTAACTAGAGCTGTGACATTTTGCTCAATGCCTCAAGGGAAGGGGCCTGGAACTTTGCAGACATAGGGCAAAGCAAGAATCATTGTAATATCTGGAATCTTCCTGATACAGATAACTCTGAATGCCAACAGAGATATCAGATAATGGGAGATCTTCCAGGACAGGTCTTACAAGTTCTCCCTTCAAGCCACACACAAAGTTTCATACTCACAGTTTATTTCTGTACTTTATTTTATTTTCTGTAGGCACCCACGGCTATAAACTTCCCTCTTAGGAATGCTTTTAAAGTATCCCATAGATTTTGTTGTATTGTCATTTTCGTTTAATTCCAGGAATGCTTTTACTTCCTTTTTTATTTCTTCCTTGACCCATTCATTATTCAGGAATGTGTCGTTTAGCTTCCATGTGTTCTTGTAGATAGTAGGGCTTATTCTGTTGTTAATACTGAGATTTATTGCACTGTGGTCTGACAGAATGCATTAAAATATTTCAATAGTCTTGTATTTGTTCAGGTTTTTTTTTTCCTGTTTCCTGATATGTGGATGATTTTTGGAAAACGTTCCCTGGGGTGCTGAGTAGAAAGAATATTCTCTCTTATTGACATGGAATATTTGTTAGATGTCTGTGAAGTTCATTTTGAGTAATGTATTGTTCAGTTTAGATGTTTGTCTGTTTATTCTTTGTTCAGTTGATCTATCCAAAGAGCTCAGTGGAGTATTGAAGTCCCCCACTATTAATGCACTGGGATTAATCTGTGCCTTATGGTTTTGTAGGATTGTATTTATAAAGTTCAGTGCACCAGAGTTTGGTACATATATTTTTATGATTATGAAATCTTCATGGTTACTTGTTCTTTTGATAAGGATACAATGGCTCTCTTTGTCTTTTCTGATTAGTTTTACTTTGAGGTCTATTTTGTCTGACATTAGAATGGCAACTCCTGCTTGATTTTTGGTACTATGTGCTTTGAATATTTTTCCATAGTTTCACTTTAAGTTGGTACCTGTCCTTGAGAGTGAGATGGGTTTCTTGTAGACAACACAGAGATGGATTCTCTTTCTTAATCAATTTTCCCAGTCTATGTCTTTTGCCTGGAGAGTTTACACCATTAATATTTAAGGATATTATTGAGAGATGTGTGTTTCTTCCTTTCACTTTATTTTCTGTTTACATTCTTGGTCTAGGTTTATATCTTCACAGTTATACTTTTATTAATTTCTTTCTCTAGCTGCTTGAATATAGATGCTCCTTTCTTCTGTCCTTTGAATTGCTTCAAATATTTTCTGTAGGGTTGGTTTTTTGGACATGTATTCTTTCATCCTGTTTATGTAATGAAAGATTTTTCTTTCTCCTTCAACTATAATTCACATTTTTGCTGGGTATAGTAATCTGGTTTGGCATCTATAGTAATTTAGTCCTGGGAATACATTTGTCCACATTCTTCTAGCTTTCATAGTCTGTGCTGAAAGTTATCTGTAATTCTAATTGGTTTTCCTTTATATGTAACTTGTTGCTTTTCTCTTGTGGCTTTCAGTATCTTGTCTTTGTTTTGGGTGTCTAGCATTTTAACTATGATGTTGCATGGGGAATTTCTTTTCTGATCTTGCTTCTCATATGTGTATGTTTTTTGTTGTTTTTTTTTCAGTTTGTGGAAATTTTCTACTCGTCTTCTGTTGAATATTTGATCAATACAGTTGTCTTGGGATTCTTCTCCTTCCTATATCCCTATAATTCTGATGTCTGGTCTTTTCTTTTTTTATTTTATTTTTTTTTTAATTTTTTTTTATTAATTTTATTTATTTCTGTATGTGTATGAATGTACTGCCTGCATGCAAGTCTGTGCATCCATGTCGTGCAATGCCGCGGAGGTCAGAAGAGGGTCTCGGATTCCCCTGGAGCTGGAGTTCTCCTGGAATTGGAGTTTCAGACGGCTCTCGGCCGCCATGTGGGTGCTGGGGATCGAACCCGGGTCCTCTGTAAGAGCAGTCGGTGCTCTTAACCGCTAGGCCATCTCTCCAGCCCCATGATGTCTGGTCTTTTCATAGTGTCCCCCATTTCCTGATTTTTCCACTCCTGTGTTTTTGTTTTCATTTTTGTTTTTAATTTTTCTTTATCTTTGTTTGAGCTTTGTAGTTTTACCTTGCTATACTCCAGGTTTGATATCCTATTTTCAGCTTCATCCAACCTGTTTTTGAGGCTTTCATCCATCCTTTCCTGTTGATTGGATGAGTGTTCAATTTCCTTTTTCATTTCATCCTGTGATTTCCTTAGTGTTTCCACTTGCTTTTGGAGCTTATCATTTTCTTCTTGGGGCTCTTTGCTTTGCTGGTCTGTTTCCTTTTTTATTTCAGCATGGGATCTGTTAGTGTTTCTATTTCCTTTTTGAGCTTGTCATTCTTTCCTTCTAGTTCCTTTCAGAGTTTGTCATTCTCTCTCTCTAATTCCTTCCTAAGTTTTTTATTCTCTCCCTTTAGTTCTCTGATATATTCTTTATATTATTTGATTTTTTTTATCATGTCTATGTTTGTTCTTCTAAGATCCATGTCCTTCCTGGGTTCCGTCCAGGGAGATCTTGTTCTAGATCCTTCTATGGGACTGGTAGCATTTGGTGGAAATTTATTATGTGCTTTTCCAATGTTGTTTTTTCTTTGTGTTTTTGGCATGTGGGCTTGTTTTACTGTTTGTATTCTGGTGTGAATCTCAAATGCTTCTTCACTGCATTGAAGGCTTAATTTGCTTATTTCCTACAGGTGTGTTAGTTGTCTTCTCTTTGGTTTATGGAGGGCTGGTTGTGCTAGGTTTCCAGTTTTCACTTTTGGTTATATATTGGGACATTCAGCTACCTCTTCCCTTTCTGGTTTGGAGGATTTCCAGAAATCTGGAGGGGAAAAATCAGGTCATTTCCCTGCTGGGATTCTGCCTGCTTTGTGCTCGGGTTTTGCTACACCTGTTCTCACTGGGATATTCTCAGTGTAGCTCAAGATAGTTGGGAGGAATGGGTTGCTGGTGCCTTCTGGACCTAGTTGGTGTCCAGCTGGCTGGGTGACAACCCCCCACCGCTATGCATGCTGGGCCAAGTGTGGCTGGCTGGAAGGCAACAATCTAGCTCAGGTCTGTGATGAACCCTTCTGGCATTGTGCTCACCTATTCACCAGGTACCAGGCTGCCTCCTCTCTCTGGACCTGGTGGCTGTCTAGCTGGCTGGGTCTCAGTCAGTCTTAATTGCCTTTATTAAATCCGTTTATCCATTGGCACACATTCTGTCAGTTGTGCTAGGATCCATTGTGCCAACCTAGTCTCCCTGCCTACTTTCAGTCTCAGTTCATTCCCTGAGTTCTGGTCAGCCTATACAGAGGCCTTTTCCTTTGAAGGCCAGTTCTTTCTCGTCAAACCACAATAATCTGCCAATATTTCTTCCACCAAGGTTAGGCTCTGCTACCCATTTCTTCAGATCTGTGGTAGGTTTTGTTCTACTGAACTTGCTATCATTTCTATAATCAGGGATATAACATTTATCCCTTCTATATTTATTGCCAGTGAATTTTCATATTTTAACAGGAAATATCAATCTATTACATTTGTAACAGTCCAGATTGAGGGCTAAGTTAATAAAGCAGTTGTGTTTGACTTTTAAGTACGTCTTCTAGTTATTGTATTATTAATCAATTTTAACTAGTTTTAACTATTTTAGTTATTATGCTAAAAGTAACTGCTTGACACTTTTTACACATAACAGTTGTAATCATGAAGTGAACAATTATAAAAAATAAAAGCAATGACGACATCATGCTTATCCTAATGACTAATATTGTGTCATTGGCACTCAATAAAAATGGCCATGTCATAAGTTCTTATATAGTACTCATTAGCCTATCATAACTCATTTGAGTATGCAGAGTAACCTAAAATATCAAGTTGGAAACTTAGTTCTATGAATAATGGTATATGTGTACAGGAGAGTAATAATACTAAATAAATAACAGATGAAGTTGGAAAACTATGAGCAGGTAGAAAACTCAATTTATTAGGTCAGAAAATAATGGTACTGGAGAACAGAATGTGGGACAATATATATACAAGGGATATCTTTGAGACTGAAGGCAAAGTATTTTGTGTGTTCATAGAATGATATGTCAACTGTTTGTTTGTGAGGGTGGGATTCAGTAAGTGGGAGAGAGAAAAGATAAATGACCCCTTACTTTAAGATAAACTCTGGAAATTTAGGAAATTGCTAGTTATTTGAGAATGATCTATGAGAAAGCAAGCATATTTCATAAATACTTACTTCATTAGATAGTTATATTTTATTTCAAAATGTGATCAAATCTTGCAGTTTGCAAGTTTCTTGCTTTTCTTTTAAATAAAACCCAAACTATTTTTTTTCTTTTTGACTGTCTAAATAATACTGTATAGTGATGGAAGTCATCAGAATTGTATAGAAGTAATTAAAGATAAATGCAGAAAGAATCTGAAATATAACATGCAATTTCTCAGTTAAAAATGAAGACAGAATTTGGGTCAATGTAACCAACTAGAACTATATTAAAAAGTGATTGAGTTTTTTAAAGTTATTTGACTGTCTGCTTTCCCTTAATAAGGTTTTAACAGAATAGGTTGCAAGCAAGGTACATAGAAAATGGAGGATTGATGGAAGAGGAGGTGTTTGAGGAAGATAAAATTATATTGGATCATGAGCTTGAAGAAGCTTATGAATTAAAATCAATGATATTCTTCCTAAGTCTCTTCTTTTTAACACTTTCTGACTTGCATCTGCTTTATGATGTTGAAATTTAAATCTAAAGAGAAATTACCATTTTAAATTAATTTCTGCTATTATGAATTTCATAGACTATAACTTTTGCATTTATTCATCATTCGAGAGTTCCAGTAGCATTACAATTTGATTTCTAAAGGTTTCTAACAGGTGCATGAGGTGGAGTTTAGTTCCCACATTGGCACTGTAGGAAGGGGATAGAAGTGGTGCTCCATGCACAGTCTTCCATTTGTGATATAAATGTGTAGCAGAGTTTGGTCAATCTACACAGTGCTCCAGATCCTCTTCTGGTTGTCTCCTATCTGATCTTCTCCCACTGTCTCTATCTCATTCCCTGTGGCCTTTTCACGGCATAGAACATATAAATCGTGCTTCATGCAGAGGCTTTCCTTCTGTTCTTTCCTCTGCCTGGACCACTTCTGCTCTAGCATGCATACAACTCATTTCACTCTTTTTGCTCTTAAAAAGTTTCCCTTTCCCAAATGTCAAAATCTCAGTGAGATTTTTTGACCATGTTAATTAAATACTTTGAGAGAGATCAACATTGCTAATATACATATAGAAATGGTCACATCATAAATTCCTATACAGCATTTATTAGTCTGTAGTAATGAAATAATAGTATATGTGTACAGGAGAGTATACAATACAGCATTTATTAGCCTGTAGTAATGAAATAATAGTATATGTGTACAGGAGAGTAAACAATAGAAATATAGCCTGAGAAATTAATCTGCATATGATTTTATCTTTATCCAAGTATTCAAATGTGAACATACACAGTGTAAGTCAGCTACCACATTAGTAGATAACAAAATCATATATGAACCCAGTATATGCAATCTAACATTTTAAATCTAACTCTGTGGTACATATTTATGTCAAAAATGGAAGGCAAGGCACAGTGCCAATTACAACTAAAAGGACATTTAAGCAACTCTATGTTCATAAATTTACTATCCACATTAAATAGATCAATTCTTTGAAAGACAAAATTTGCCAAAAGTCTTACTTTTTTAATAACTTTTTAAAATTTATTCTTTTCTTGGTTGAGAATTTCATACATGTTTACCCCCAAAAGATCTGTTCTATCTTTTCCTCTCTTCACTCAAATTAGGTTTGTATCTAACAAAGAAATCTAGCTACTGGGGCTGGAGAGATGGCCCAGCAGTTGAGAGCACCTACTGCTCTTGCAGAGGACCTGGGTTCGATCCCCGGCACCCACATGGTGGCTGAGAGCCCTCTGTAACTCCAATTCCAGGAGAGCTCCAGTTTCAGGGGAGTCCGACACTCTCTTCTGACCTCCACGGCATTGCACAACACGGGTGCACAGATGTGCATGCAGACAGTACATTCATACACAAAAGTAAATAAATAATAAATAAATAAATAAAATTAAAAAAAAGAAATCTAGCTACTAATTGAAAAACAGACTAATTTTCACAGAAGGATTCATTGGTTAAATCTACTATTCAATGAAGGAAAAAATGATGTGTAAACATTTTAGACACTGTATGCTTAAATTTTTTTCAGTAATGTTTTCTGAGGCTTGCATTGATCAATAAAAATGTAGAAATATATTAAAATGAAAATATTGACCAGTATTTCTCAATACTATCACAAAAGGTTAACATTTTGTGATTTAAGACAAACACCACAAGAGAAAGCCTTCAAATGAAATATTCAAGTATAAAAAAATGCATATGCTCTAAATGAGAAAAAATATAATGAATAATCTAAGAACTTCATGGAAGAGCAAATTCAATATTGTCAAGATATCAGCTCTTCCCATTTGGACATATATTCAATTAGAACCTAATAAATGTCTCAGATTATGCCACAGAGATCAACAAACTCATATGAAAATTTACATTCAAATGAAGATGATTCAGAAGAGGGTAAGAAAACAGTGAGGGAGAATGAACACATTTAGTTAGTAGGCACTTCCTCATTTCAATCACTAAAATTGTATTGCTTATCAGAGTATTCTGGTGCTAAAAAAAAAAAAAACCAACAACAAACTGCTGCATCAGTAAAGCAGAATAGATAGACTAGAAATAGATCTGCATGAATATAGCCAGCAATGTTTGAAAAGTACCTAAAGGAATACCATGGGGAAAATATAAAATATTATTTTTCAACAAATTTTCTTTAAGCAACTGAATATCTACATGTGAAATAAGAGTGAATGGAAATAGAGCTGAAGGAAAATGAGGATAAGAAGAAAGATGAGGCGGAAAAGAAAGAGAAGTAAGGAGAGCAGGAGTAGAAGCAGGAGGGAGGGTAGGAGGAGAGATGTGAGGGGGGAGGAGGAGGAGAAGGAGGAGGAGGAGGAAAATTTTTGCTGAAAACTGATACTGTCTTGGACTTTCTGACCACTTTAGGTATAACATGACATCCAGTCTCAATGAGTAAAAAAGAAAGCCAGTGCTAGCCAATCAATCAACCAATGGGAGAAAATAATGCCAAAATGACATCTAATACAAAAATATGTTGTCTTTACACTGTACTTATTATTTTCATTTTATGTATATGAGTGTTTTGTCTCCATATGTGTAATTGCACCCAAGTCATGCAGTGCCCAAGGATGTTAGAAGAAAGCATTGGATACCTGGAAATGGAGTTGCAAATGGTTGTTAGCCACTGTTTGTGTGCAGGGAATCAAACCAGGGTCCTGTGCAAGATCAGACAGCGCTCTTAACTGAACTAAATACATGTGACTGCAGGGCACTCCTCACATCAACCTACACACCTGCCACTGTACTATAAACTTGTTACTGTGCTACATACCAATTACTGTAATGCACACCTGTCATGGCAGTGCATACCCATCTGCACTACATATCTGCCATCATTGTCAAAGCCAGTACACTGAAAACATAAACTTTTGAATTGGCCATCAAGTACCAAGAAGTTTTGTTTTTGCTTTGGAAATGCAGAATGTTAGATCAGTAAGACAGTTTTTCAATTTATCACAAAGATACATATTTTCTTGTCATACAGAAACTTACTAACTCTTAGTAAGCTCTTCCAAATTCCACCATTCATCTTCAAACTCTTCTATTTTCTGGAGTACTACCAACTATGCCAGATGCATTTTTCACGTTTTACTGTCTGTAGTCCCTGTGGCCACTAATCTGTTTTATCTTCATACTGTATTTCTTGATTTGTAATAATATACATATATATAATTACTGTGATAGAAGTAATGTTTTTTGATATAGTCCATTAATATTCAGGTGTATTCTAATACCCAAGGAAAATAGTTCTGTCACCAAAACATCTCGTTTCCATTAGGTTACCAGTGTCCAATACATTGATGAATACCCAAGAGCACTTAGGAAACACAGATTAGCTGCAATAGGCATTAAATAGAAAAATACTATTAGAGGACCAGAAATTGGGTAAGCACTAGAAAGGTGGGGTGGAGAGAGGGAGAGAGAGTCAGACTATTATCAAACTACATTGCAAGAGATTCTCAAACCAATAAACATATTTATAATGCTTTTCAAAATCACTTTTCAGGATTATATAATTCAATGTTTTGTTCAATAGGACAAACTCTTAGGTTTTTGAATATGATTATTGTACCACACAAAACTTCTGTCTCATGGAAGCATCAAATATTTTCCCTTCAATGGAGAACTTTTGATAATGTGGTAGTAATAACTTATATTTACATTCATTCATCAAATAGCTTAAAGAAATGCATACATGGGAAGTTCTCAATTTAGAGAAACCTAGATGAGAGATATGTGATTGACAATATAGATGATAACTAGGTAAAGATGGATGGCCATTTTAAAAAGAAAATAAAAACAAATCATTATACCATATCCAATCTAGTTAATAGCGCAAATGAAAAATCTGCAAAATCTTTCAAATAATGGCATAGTTAAATTAAGAGATATGTGGACCAGGGAGATGGTTCAGTGGGAAATGATACTTTCTGACATGTCTAAGGACCTGAGTTCAATCCCTGGCATTCACATGGTAGAAGTAGAGAGCTGACGTCTACATGCATGCAGACACTTGCACATACACAACACAGACATAAATAATTATATATTTAAATATATTAAAATAATTAAAAAGCTAACTACATGTACATCAAATCCTCACTAGCTTTATTCCTTCAGTTTTACTAATGCATACTGTATACTGAGCATTCATTTCCTCCATTTTTCCGGATAGCTTTGTCTCTCTGTTAACTCTCCAATAGCTACCAGTCCTTTTCTCAACCACAACAGCAACAGCAACAAAATTATGGTGAAAGCATACATCAAGTTCTAATAAAAATAGTTCTGTGCATGATTTAGGAAATTTTTTGAAGGGTTAGATTAACTAGTAATGATTGTGTCTGACCATTGAGTATTTCAAAGAAGGATATAAAATTATGTAATTATATTCAATAATAACAAATTCTGTGAACCAGACATTTGTAAGTTTCTATATTATAGAAGGGCTTGCAAGTTAGGGTTTCCTAAGTGAGGATGGGAGATGTCCCATAACCAGAGTTTGATACTTGAGAGGTTACTAAGCTCACAGGTTTCCATTGTCTTATTGGTAAAATTAAGGTACTAATACATGCTAATGGGATTTGGTAATAACTAAAGATACCACATGTGCAGAAAAATATAAAAATGGCAGCTATTTTGACTCTTTCATTTTGTAGTTGCCTCAATTGTTTATATACTGTATTAAAATAACTTTCCAATAACTTACAAAATACTTAGTACTTCTTACCCTAGCAGCAGAAAGAACATAATAGCTGAAGGAAGGCAGGGAAAGGTATGGAATGTGGACTGCTTACCCTGAACTCCAGGTGACAGTGATTACCTGCACAAAATGTGATGCACCAATAACATGTGAGAGGGGGAGTTGGAGCACACTAGGCCATGCCCTTCTCCAAAGAAGGCAGTTGATGCATCTAGGGAAGGGAGAGAAACATCTTCTTCAATACTGTAGATACTGGTAAGGTGCCCATTATCCCATAATAAGCCCTCCTCCATGTATCCTAAAATAGCTCACTGTATTATCCTAAAAAAAAGGTGTCATTACAGGGACCAGTCAGAAAGTTGAAAAGTGTGAGGAGTGAGATGGGGTTAAGAGAAGATCAAGGGATCCCTGAGCTACGGGTAGGCGAGGTTTTCTATAGGAGTTCTATCCAGGGATTCACTGTGCACTCTCTTCTACACTGAAGCTTAGCCAGTTATGGCCTTCTGTGTTTATTTACTCTGTTGTACAAGCAAGATTTGCTGTGATAACTGGAAGATGTTCTAATATTCTCTGCTTCCCAAGTTTTGCTATGTTCCATAGGTTTAGAGGTTCACCTACAGATGTGCCACCTAAGGTTAGGGAATCTCCGATATATATTTTCTGTGTGTGGCCAATTGTTGAAATCTGTAATAGTGTTCATTTGTTGCAGAAAACAAGCTTCTTTGAATACTGGTGTACACACGCTTGTCTTTAAATATAAGGATCCATATTTAGTATGCAGTAAGAAATTTCATTTGTCTAGAGATATGACAGAGATAGGGTTTTCTCTAGGATCTATGTCCTTTCTAGCTGTATGTATCTGGTTATATTGACAGTGCCACCCATGAGTTCCCTCCCTTTGAGAGGGCTTTAAGTCCAATTAAATGATTGTTGATCAAACCCAGATAACAGTTCCACTATAGCACAAACAGAGGTAGCTTGCTGTGCCAGTCATTGTGATTAGGATTCAGAATGGGACTGCATGATTTCTTCTAGAACTATGAGAGCTAGTTTTCAAGGAAAAGGCTTCAAAGTAATTTCTACCCATATTGCTCCACAACCTGTGTCTGAACTTCTATTTTCAGGAGTACAGCCTTACCTTCAAGTTCTTGGAAATAATCAGGGCTTCTGGCTGTGGAGCTTGATATTCCATATTGGCTGAGCAGTAAAAGTGCTGGCTTTCCCTGACGACCTACAAAGGCAGAGGAACTAGACCCTGCCCAGTTTCAACACAGGGTACAACATTCCTGAACCTGTTACTACTTTTTTTTATAATGCTTTTATTGATGTTTTGTGTATTACAGGCATCATTTCTCAGTTCAATTTAGACATATTCACCATTCCCTTCCCCTTACCTCAGCCCAGATTATGCACTCTGCCATAACTGTCCTGCAACTTTCTTCTCATGTCTTTTTTTTTTTTTTTTGTTGATAATATAAGAATCTCCGGGACCAACAACCAGGGTTCCAGGGGGGGAGTAGGCCTCAAAGTCAACAACACAGTCTCTGGCGTTGGATGAAAAGCAGGGAAAATGCAAGCTCTTGCTATCTCGTTTAATACAGGAAAGATAAACATTTATATATGATCATCTTCTGCTTCTTCTGGAAACGTATCAGGTGCTGATCAAACCACCAACTCAGCTGTTGCTTCAAGCACAGAGTTAAGCCTGTAGGTTAGACAAAAGACGTGTAAGCAATGATTGCTGCAGGTGTGTACACTCTACATATCCACCCCTTTGCTTTAAAAAACAACAACAACACAAAAAAAAAAGGATCTGAGATCTCCTGAGGCCAGCGGAAGGAAGAGCAGGAAAGCAGGTAGGGACTGGGTGCCTCAGCAAGGCTGATGTTGATCCTTTAATCCAGCTGTCTTGGCTTGATGGGCTTTTGTGGCTGTGGGGGCAGAGTTATCCTCCCACCGGTTATTAAAGAATGGTGTATGACTCTTGAGATCTGAGATCTCTGAGGCCAGCAGAAGGTACTGGGCGCGGGGCTGAAGAGACCCCCCAACTGGATTAGGAAGGCATCTGAAGGAGGAAGCAAAGCAAGCCTTCAACACAGTAAAGAGGCATTAGGAATACATTGGAAATAGGTCAGGAGAAGCCCATATGCTGGATCACGAAGAAGAGACAACATTGAGAAAGGGGCAGGATAATCCTGCACCAAGCTTACCAACCCTATGGAAGACTCCTGCAGTGGATCCCTCTGGGGATGCCCCAGGACACAGATATCAGAAACACAATTGGGAACATATTTAAAGAACTACAAGTTTTATAAAGAACAATCAAAGAACTAAGAAAAGAGAATTAAGAACTCTAGAAGGACCTAGAGAGAGAGAAGAATGACAAATCCAGAAGGAAGTAGAAACACTGAAAAGGTCCCATGCTTAAAGATAAAAAAACCAACCAGAGAAGCAAAGAGCTACAAGAAAGTTGAGAAGCTCCAAAAAGAAGTACAAATACTAAAGAAATCAGAAGAGGAAATGAAAAGCGAAATCAAACACTCATGCAATAAAGAGGAAAGGAATGGAAAAAGCCTCAGAAGCAGAATGGAGGAAGCAGACAATGGAATATCAGACCTGGAAAGAAACACAGAACAAACGTAAAAACCTCTAGGAAAAAATTATGAAAAATTTAAAAATACACAAAAGTGGAACAACCAGGAACTGTGGGACACTATGTAAAGATCAAACCTCTGCATAATAGGAATAGAGGAAGGAGAAGAATCACAAGAGAATGGTATTGATCAGATCTTTAACAGAATAATAGATGAAAAACTTCCCCAAACTAAAAAAGGACAAACCAATACAAATACAAGAAGCAATAGAACTCCAAACAGACAAGATCAGAAAAGGAATTCTCCATGCACATCATAGTAAAATGCTAGACAACCAAAACAAAGACAAAATCCTTAAAGCCACAAGGAAAAACAAAGTTACATATAGGGGAACACTATTAGAATTATAGCTGATTTCAATTGCTAAACTATGAAAGCAAGAATATCCTGGAGCAAAGCATTCCCAGTGTTAAGAGACAATAGATGCCACCCAGGTTACTTATACCAGCAAAAAATGTCAATTATAAATTGAAGGAGAGAGAAAACCTTCCATGACACAAAGTTGAAAGAATACATGTCCGGAAAAACAACCCTTCAGAGAATACTGAAAGCAATTCAAAGAACAGAAGAAAAGGAGCAACCAACCCCAGGCACCTAGAAAGAGAAAATCAATAAAAGCATAACTGCAGAAGTAGAAACAAACCCAAACACCAATGGATAATAAGCAAAAGGAAGCAACACAAACCTTTCAGTCATAACCTTAAATATTAATGGCCTAATTCCCGAATCAAAAGACATATGACTGGAGATTGGATTAGGAACAGAATCCATCGATATGCTGTCTACAAGAAACACATCTTACCTTCATATCAGAGGCAGGCACCACCTATGAAGTGAAGGGATGGAAAAAAGTATTCCAACAAATTGTACCAGAAAGAAAGCAGTTGTTGCTATTTTAATATCAAAATAAAATAGACTTCAAAGTAAAAGAAATCAGAAGAGAAAAAGAAAGCCATTACATTTTTATCAAAGTAACATTTCACCAAGAAGATTTCACAATTATGAATATATATGCTCCATACTTTATAAAGACAATTCTCCAGGACCACAAGTCAAAGACTAACCCCAGTACACTCATAGTAGGAGATTTCAATACCCCACTGAGCCTTGGATGGTCAACAAGACAAAGAATAAAACAGAGAGACATCTGAACTAAATGATAGATACCATGAAATGGACCTAATAGACCTCTACCGAATATTCCACCCTAATACCATGAATACACTTCTTTACTTCAGCACCCCATGAACATTCTCCAAAATTGACCACATACTGGGACACAGAAGAAACCTCCACAAAGACAAAAAGATTGAAATAATTTCATGCATTCTATCAGACCACAGTGCAATAAAGCTCGACATCAGATTAATGCCTACAAGAAACATGGAGACTAAACAACACCTCTTGAAAAAGAATGGGTCAAGGAAGAGATAAAGAAAAAAAATAAAAAGCATTCCTGGAACTGATGACAATGACAATACAACACAACAAAACCTATGGGGATACCTTAAAAGCAGTCCTAAGAGGAAGTTTATAGTCCATGGGTGTCTACATTAGAAACAGAAAGAGCACAAGTGAATGATCTAACACTACAGCCAAAAACACTTGAGAGGCAACAACAGATGAACCTAAAACAACAACAGGAAGAAATAACAAAATTCAGAGACAGAAATCAATGAAATAGAAACAAAAAGAAAACAATACAAAAACAATGAATCCAAAAGTTTGGTTTCTTTGAAAGAATAAACAGATAGACAGACCTCTAGCCCAGGTTAACCAAAAGAAAGAAGGAACAATTCCAAATCAATACAATTACCTATGAAAGGAAATATCACAACAGACAAGGAAAGATCAGAAAATCATATGGGAATATTACAAGAACCTATTATTCTACAAAGTTTGAAAACCGTAGAAGAAATGATGAATATCTGAAATCCTGGGAAACAACAAAGCTCAAGCTAAGAAGAGATCGGCAGCTTAAGCAAAAACCATAACAATGAAGAATTCAGAGGAGTGTAGTAAGAAACTCTCCAACTAAAAAACATGCCCAGGCCAGATGGTTCTACAGCAGAATTCCTATAATAAACATTCCACAAGAACCCTACAGCCATTAGTATGAAAACTGTTTGAAGGAACATCAGAGGAGAAATTCTCCCAAAGATCCTTCTATGAAGCCAGCATCAGCTTATTACCAAAACCAAGCAAACGATACAAATAAAAGTGAGATTATTAGACCCATACTCCCTATATGTACACACTAATATGCACAAAATTTCCTAAACAGGATTACTGGCAAGTCACATATAGACACTCACTCAAGAAGTACTATCCATCTTGACCAAGTGCGATATCATACCAGAGATGCAGGATGGTTAACACATGATGAAATCATAATACACATCAAACCACATAAAGTAATCAAGAAAAAAACCAAAAAAAAAAAAAAACACAACACCAATCTCTAAAAAAGCCTTTGACAAACTCGCCATCCCTGTCATGCTTAAAGTCCAGAGCGGAATTGGATTGGAGGGATCATTCCTCAATGTAATCAAGCCATCATCCTATGGGAAACCCACAGCCAATTGTCCATCCCTAAAATGGGAAAATCGACAGAAAATTCCTTTAAAGGTAAGAACTCGACAAGGCTGACCCTGTCACCGCTCCCCTTCAATATAGTGCTGAAACACTTGCTAGCACAACTAAGGCAAGAAAAGGAAATTAAAGGGTATTATTGGAAAAGAGGAATCTTAAGCTATTCCCATTTGTGTGATGATATGATTGTGTTACTTAAGGGATCTAAAAAAACTCCACAAAAAACTCATAGAAAGCGATAACAGCTTTCAGCAACAGTGTGGCAGGATACAAAAATGTAACTCAAGATACATGGCCTTTTT
The DNA here is from genome assembly GCA_009823505.1 of Rhizomys pruinosus. Taxonomy (NCBI): domain Eukaryota; kingdom Metazoa; phylum Chordata; class Mammalia; order Rodentia; family Spalacidae; genus Rhizomys; species Rhizomys pruinosus. The sequence goes on from VZQC01012097.1 coordinate 43,075, forward strand.
CTTTACAACCACAAACAAGCACGGGAGAAAGCAATTCTAAAGAGACCTTCCCACTACACAATAGCCTCATAAACAAAAAATACCTAGGAACTAAAACCTAACCAAAGACACCAAGGATCTCATAAGCAACAAAAATTGTAAACCTTATAAAAAAAGAATATGAAGAAAAAACTCAGAAGATGGAAACACCTCCCATGCTCATGGTTTGGGCAAAATTAACATTGCAAAAATGTCCATTTTACCGAACTCTTGTATTAGATTAACGCAAATTCCAATCAAATCCCCAAGAGTTTCTTCCAGACTTGGAAACAAAAGTCCATAAATCATTTTGGAAAACAAAAGACCTATCGTAATACCAAAACAACCCTGACTGAAAAGAGCTACACAGGAGGGATCTCTATACCAGATTTTAAACTATACTACAGGGCTATAGTCATAAAAACAGCATGGTACTGGCAAAAAAACAGACCTGTTGACCAATGGAACAAAACCGAAGATCCAAATCTGAGCACATACAATTTCAGCCATCTCATATTTGACAAGGGGGCCAAGAAGCCACAATGGAGAAAAGACAGCATCTTCAGCAAGTGGTGTTGGCAAAACTGGATCACCACTTGTAGAAGAATGGAATTAAACCCCTACCTCTCGCCCTGTACAAAAGTCAACTCCAGATGGATTAAAGACCTCAACGTGAAACCCCAAACTCTGAAGGTGATAGAAGAAAAAGTTGGCAGCAGACTACAAGACATAGGCGTAGGAAAAGACTTCCTAAATCAGACAGCAGCTGCACAAGAATTAAGGTCGACAATTGACAAATGGGACCTCATTAAACTCAAAAGCTTCTGTACATCAAAAGAAACAATCAAAAGTGAAGAGAAATCCCACAGAGTGGGAGGAAACCTTCACTGCAGATACATCTGACAAAGCATTGATTTCCAGAATATATAAACTACTCAAAAAACAAAGAAAAAAGTAAACAAACGACCCACTCAATAGATGGAGCAAAGAACTGAACAGAGACTTCACAAGTGAGGAATTAGAGATGACTGAGAAACACCTTAAGAAGTGTTCAACATCACTAATCATTAAGGAAATGCAAATCAAAACCACTTTAAGATATCATCTTACTCCAATAAGACTGGCTAGGATCAAGAAAACAAATGATAGCAAGTGTTGGAGAGGTTGTGGGGAAAGGGGAACACTCATACACTGCTGGTGGGAATGTAAACTCATACAGCCACTATAGAAAGCAGTGTGGAGAACCCTTAGAAGACTTGGAATGAACTTGCCACCCGATCCAGCCATACCACTGCTGGGCATTTACCCTCAAGACTCACCCCACTGCAGAGATACATGCACGGCCATATTTATTTCAGCTCTCTTCACAATAGCAAGGAGATGGAACCAATCCAAATGCCCCTTAATTGATGAGCGGATAGAGAAAATGTGGTACATCTACACAGTGGAGTTCTATGCAGCGGTAAAGAAAGACAACATCGTTAGCTCTGCAGGAAAATGGCTGGAGCTGGAGGACATCATGCTGAGTGAAGTAACACAGTCCCAGAAAAACAAACAACGAATGGTATCCCTCATCTGTGGACGCTAGGGCCAATTATCTAGTTGTAAGTATTTCTTGTGTAGGGCCCCCTGAGCATTTGTCCAAAGCAGTTGGGCGTAATGCATATTGGAAACAACAACGACAACAACAACAACAACAACAACAACAGAAAGGACTGCATCAAAGAACTGACTGAAACAGTTGACTTCTGCTCAAACAGTCAACTTCCTCATGGAGAATATTGAGAAAGACTGAGAAACAGATGGAAAGCATGTTTGGCAGAATGCATGAGCTCTGGCTGGGTGGAGGAATGGGTGGGAACATGGGTCTAGATTTGTTAAAAAAATAAAAATAAATTAATGTGAAAAAAAAGAAAAGATTTGACACCGCAACCCCTGCCAAAGCTCAGGTAACAACAAAAAGGAAAAGATAGAAAGAATATTAGAGCTAGAGAATGGGAAAAAAGTTCTGTGAAATGCTGTCTTCCAGACATGACACACTATTGTGTTCATGATTCCACACGAGTAGTGGTTACCTCCAGGAGACCTGCACAAATCAAGCCAGTCAAAATTCCAAAAAGGCATAGTGGGAACCTGAGTGCATAGCTCAGAAATTGTTCACCCCACCTCTAGCATACCAACATCTGACTGTGCCTATCTTAGGTTGTCCTGATTAACAGGATCTTACCCATCATTGACTAACAAGCCACCGAGGGGAAATGCTAAGAACAGTGTTTGTCTGGGTGGGAGTAGAGACACGGGAATTTACTCCTGCTAGTCATGAATTGCAGAGAGACAAATGCAAAGATGATATTTCCAGGAATGCCCAAGCAGGTGCTCTCATCAGCACCAATAGTCATTCAGTATTAAGGAAAAGGAGGATATTTGATAGATTTGCAGCAGGTATTGAAATTACAAATCATGCAACTGCAACACATGAAGTCAATCAGATTTCAATAACCAATCTGGAGGCTTATTTTTATCATCTGGTGTCAATGCAGCAATGAAAGATAATGTAACAAAGAAACATAACAAAACAATGAACAATCACTTTGCAGCACACCTGAATCCCCTTCCCCAAAGAAAATCCTGCCATCCCAACTCCCCCTTTTTTTTAATCCATGACTATACCAAAAAAGAAAAAAAAAATTAGGACACATGGTCAGATGACACTACAAACCCCAAGGTACCAAAAAAAAAAAAATAGTGGCAATAAATAACTCAGTATCTCAAAGCCGGGTGTTCTAGCATTACTATGTAAAGACTTTCGAAGGGAAGAAAAGTGGGAAAAACAGCTGCAATTTTGCACAGTCACCAACTTTCTGCAAAGCCAGTGTCTCTACAATTAGCATTGAATGCAATTGAACTTGCAGACCTAGGTAACAAAATCATTCATATAGACAGTCATATGATGGTTTTTATATTTTCATGCCTAGGACTTTGAGTGCACAAAACAATTCATAAACATTTGATCTATGGTATCCAAATCTTTGACCTTTCCATGCCTTTTTTTAAATATTCACATTTTGGGCTGGAGAGATGGCCTAGCGGTTAAGAGCCCCGACTGCTCTTGCAGAGGACCCGGGTTCGATCCCCAGCACCCACATGGCAGCTGAAAACCATCTGTAACTCCAAATCCAGAAGAACTCCAGTTCCAGGGGAATCCAAGACCCTCTTCTGTCCTCCATAGCATTGCACAACACGGGTGCACAGACCTGCATGCAGACAGTACATTCACACACATACAAAAATAAATTAAAAAAAAAGAAATTTAAATATTCACATTTTAAGAGTTTGCACGTGCCTATTAAGTCTGGCATGCCAAATAATTCTGTGGGCATAAAAGATGGAAACTTGAATTGGCCACTTTGTTTGACAGAACCAACATAGAGGACATACCTTACATCCAAAAACTTGGACACATCAAGAACATGACGACATGAATCTTAGACACACAGAACAGTCATCATAAACACAAAACACAGTTACTGCCTTCAAATCTGGAAAATCTAATCCCTTTTTTCTTGAATCTTTTTTAAGGGCACGCACAGAATATTCCTGGAGAACTCTGGAAAGATATAAGCAAAGCCCTGGGTTTAACAGGGGCTTGGCTGGGTGAGCAGCGGAGTGCAGCCGGGTCCACAGCTGGCTGCAAGCTCACAGTTTCCAGGAGCACTCCCAACCCTCTCAGGCACCTGGGGCCATGGCTGACAGCTCTGCACCTACCATGGTCAGCAGGGTTGTGGGCTGACATATCTCCCTGGCTGCCACAGCAGGTACAGAAGTGGCAGAGAGCAGGGGGGCTTGGTGGGTGCCCAGGCCACAGTACAAATGAGTCTTGGTGGCTCAGAGCATGGCTGAGCAGGGCCACTGTGCCTAGGGTGCGCAGGTGACCTGGGGATGGCCCAGAGCTCTCCCCGACCACAGACTTTCCAGGTGGCATTTGGTGAGTAGGCCCCCTTTGTTTTGTGTGTCTGTAGCCACACGAGGGTGAATGCTGGCCCACTGTTTGTCTGTCCTAGTTTCGCTTTCTGCCTTCATGGGTAACCTCCTTGGTGGTAGACTCTGCACAGATGTGGCTCTGTCTGTTGAGGAAACACCGGGTAAGGGCTAGCCCTTCCCTGTATGCTTGGTCTTCTGTCGAATAGGGAGAATTCTCCTCTGTGCCCGCTCAGTTGGCCTGGGCTGCCCGCTGGTCCCTGTGGCTCTACTCACTGGCTGCTCATGGTGTGCTCCACTCGGACTCCTGAAGGCGGCCCAAAGTGGGCTAAGGGAGAGGGTGGGTTGGGAGTGACAGAGAGCCTTAGCTTAGGGAATCATGGAGGTGCAGCCCTGACTGCAGGCACAGCTCAGGAGGCTCGGTTCATGAAAGCCGCCTTCTTCCTGGGCATGGTCACTGGCTGCAGGTTAAGGCTGCCACCAGGAAAGCCTGTGGTAGGGGAGTGCTCCCGGCCATCCCCAGGTCACCTGTGCACCCTAGGCACAGTGGTCCTGCTCACCGGATGAGTCTCAGCCACCAAGACTCATCCGCACTGTGGCCTGGGTGCTCACCAAGCCCCCTGCTCTCCGCCACTTCTGTATCAGCTGTGGCAGCCAGGGAGATATGGCAGCCCACAGCCCAGCTGACCGTGGTATGTGCCGAGCTGTCAGTCCTGGCCCAGGGTGCCTGAGAGGGTTGGGAGTGCTCCTGGAAACTGTGAGCTTGCAGCCAGCTATGGACCTGGCTGCACTCTCCTGCTCACCCAGCCAAACCCCTGGTGTTTTAACAGCTGAGGGTGGTGCCTTGCAAACACCAAAGAAGCATTCTACACACTCTGGGCGCGGGGGGTGGGGGGTGGGGGGTGGTAAGTGTCACTTTTTATTTTAAATGCTAGGGTGCGGGGGGGGGGTGTCACTGACCACGCTGGTCACCGACCATGCTGGTCACCAGATGTAGGAACCTCCTCCAGGCCAGCCAGCAGGGTTCCAGGTCTTGACCAAGGAAGGACTGAGTAGGCCCTGAAGTCAAATGCCACATACTTCAAGAGTTAGGTGAAAACCAGAGAAAATGCAGGCTCCTGCTAACTCGTTTAATATGGGAAAGATAAGGATTTATATATGGTCATTTGATCATATTCTGCTTCCTCTGGAACCATATCAGGTGCTGATCAAGCCACCGACTCAGCTGTTGCTTCTGAGCACAGGTTAAATCTGTTTGGTAGAAGAGGAGGTAAGCATGCAGCTGCAGGTGTGTACACTCTACATTCTGGAATTCACGTTTTCCTTCTTTAATTTTATATTACTCTAATATATGAATACATATTTTCCACTCATATACAGTAATTACAGAATCTGAAAGTAAGTGGTGAATCTATTCTAGAGCCTGTTAAGAGATTTACATTATAACAACTTAGTTGCTTTCAGAAAAGCAGAAATAAAACGATAATGTTGTTCAGCTTGCCTTTCATCTGGGGATTTGTTGTTAGCATCCACAAATGAGGGAAACCATTTGCTGCTTGTTTTTCTGGGACTGTGTTACTTCACTTAGCATTATGGCTTCCAGTTCCATTCATTTGCCTGCAAAGTTCATGATGTTATCTTTCTTTACACCTGAATAGTACTCTATTATGTAGATTTGCCACATTTTTGTCATCCACTAGTCAGTTGAGTGTCAGTCCAGGGGCATTTGGGTTGGCTCCAGCTCTTTACTGTTGTGAAGAGAGCTGCAATAAATAAAGATGTGAATGTATTTTTGAAGTAGGATGTGTCTTGTGGGTACATACTCAGGAGTGGTATGGCTGGGTCAGATGGTAGGCTCATTCTGAGTTTTTACGGGTTCTCAACACTGCTTTCCACAATGGATGTACAAATTTACATTCCCACCAGCAGTGGATGAGTGTTCCCCTTTCCCCACAACCTCTCCATCATTTGGTGTCTTTTGTGTTCTTGATCTTAGCCAGTTGTATCAGAGTGAGATGATATCTGAGAGTGGTTTTAATTTTTATTTCCTTAATTATTAATGATGTTGAACACTTTTAAAGATCTTTCTCAGCCATCTTTATTTCCTCACTGTTGAAGTCTCTGTTCAGCTCTTTACTCCATCTTTTGAGTAGGTCATTTGTTTTCTTCTTTTTTTTTTTTTTGAGTAGTCTATATATTCTTGATATTAATGCCCTCACCCTGTAAAAAACTCAAATCCAAGTGGATCAAAGATCTCAACGTGAAACCTGAAACCCCGAAGTTGATAGAAGAAAAAGTTGGCAACAACTTACAAGACATAGGCATAGAAAAAGGCTTTCTAAATCAGACAGTAGCTGGGCAGGAAATAAAGTCAATGGTCCCATTTGGACCTCATCAAACTCAAAAGCTTTTGTACAGTGGAAAAAAAAAAAAAACAATCAATGAAATGCAGAGAAAACCCACAGAGTAGGAGGGAATCTTCACCAGTGATTTATCTGACTGAACCTGCCACTTCTAAAAGCACACCTTGGTTTTGGGAACCTAATGGTGCCTCTGCCAGATAGCATTAACAAATGGTACTGTAAAAAGTGCATGTAAACTTCCTCTGCTGTCCCACCCTGAACCTTTCCAGGAGCCCGCCAAAACTACTATATAAAACCCTAACCTCCTGCAATTAATGAGTTATTTGGTCCCATGAAGCCTAACTCCCAGATCTTTCCTTGACCTGCCACATTTACCTGCTGCCATGAGTCCTTTCCCTTCCGCTCCCTCTGTTTGCAACCAGGCATGCACAAAAAGGCTTTACTTTAAATAAGCTGTGACCAACACATAGACACAGGGAAACCTGCAGCCCCCACATCTGGCCCGTGTCATTTTTGGAGTTTCTTGAACTACTCTGATCAATATCCTGAAGGCCAGTCTCTATGTCTAGCACAGTGCTTCTTGGAATACACTTCTAGACATACACTCCCCAGGTATACACATGCTCTAATGTTCAGATACCATTTGTGTGCTTCTCAGGAGGATCTCCAAGCTAACACATTTTTGTCTTGTCCACGAAAACATGGACAGAGAGACTTTCAGACTAGTGTAAGCTTGTTGATGTGAACTTGCAGCAATGGTGGTGGTGGTGTACTGGCCACTGCCTACTTAATCAGATAAGGGCTGTTTATGGAGGGAGGGAAACAGGCAGTGCACCCAAGACATAGCTTGGGAACTGTTTGCAGCTGATTACTGCTGGGTGAGTATTAGTAGCTTGTCGTTAAGATTGCTAGATGGGCTTACTAGACTCTAGTGGATGAACTTAAAATGAAGGACTTCTGGGTCCAAATGCTTGATTAGATAGGATTTAGCATACATGTCATAATACATGAGGACCAGTGTGTGTGTGGAGGGCGTGGCATTGACCAGGGAAGAAAGCCTAAATTTGATTAAGAACTACTATATGAAACACATAAAAACTCAGTGGAAATATATATTTTTTTAATTTTATTTATTTTTGTATGTGTATGAATGTACTGTCTGCATGCAGGTCTGTGCACCCGTGTTGTGCAATGCTGTGGAGGTCAGAAGAGGGTCTCAGATTCCCCTGGAACTGGAGTTCTCCTGGAACTGGCAGACGGTTCTCAGTTGCCATGTGTGTGCTGGGGATCAAACCCGGATCTTCTGCAAGAGCAGTCGGTGCTCTTAACTGCTAGGCTATCTCTCCAGCCCCAGAAATATATTTTTTTAAAAAGCAGATAAAATGAGAGGGCTAATGTTATCAAACTACATTATGGACAAGTAGTAAAGATGTAATAACGAGATATTTAATTGATATATAATAAAAAAGAAAGTTGACATTGAAATTTTAAAACATTCCAGCAAAATAACTGTAAAAATGATAGAATACATAGTACTCATTCTTCCAAATGAGTTCTTTATTGCTGCTAATTTTCTTGTACTGTGATGTGCTACAGCATTAATTATCTTGGAGAGCTGCTAAATTTTAGTATAGTTTTCATGCAATTGGCTAATTTTTTAACATTCTGACTGGGAGATTAATTTGAACATGTATTAGTAGTAACTTTCACATATATTATTTTCTTTAAAATGATATCAAAACAATATTTTATAAATGTCTGTGTGATGGTTAATCCTGGGTGTCAAATTGACTGGTCCAGGGATGAACAAATAAGAGAAAATATCTTCAGATTGGACTACCTCAAGCAGATGGACCACCCCAAATTTGGGCATTACCTTCTGCCGGCAGGCAATATTAAAGGCCATGCCAGAGGGAGCTGCTCCCTTTTTTCCTGTAGCTTGCCTCTCTCTCACTGGTGAGTTTGTCTTACTGCTGTGATCAGCCCTTTGGATCCCATAGTGTACGGAGACTGGCAGATCTCCTGGAATCCATCAGGCCTTCAGCACTAGATTGGGACTACTGAGACATCCAGCCTTGCGGACTGAACAGTTCCCTGGATTCTCAGCCTCTCCAGTGTGGTGTGGCTATTGTTAGACTCTTTGAACTCTGTCATGTGAGAAAATCAATAAATCTGTATATAGCTATATATTTGTTCTATTGATTCTATTTCTTTAGAGAACACTAACTAATACAGTCTGTAATAAAGGCACAGCTTTTCCTGTTACCTCTTATTTTTCCTCCCTGTGTTTGAGCCATATTTTGCACATAGTCTTATTAAGAAAATTTCTACCTGACAGTAACCATAAATTAATCTAGAGGCCTGACAGAGGCATACATTCTCTCTATATATATATTTCTAGATTGTTTCTCATTCTTTTTTTTTTTTTTTTTTTTTTTTTTTTTTTGGCTTTTTGAGACGGGTCTCACTCCTCCCTGTAGCCCCAGCTGTCCCTGGAAACCAACTCTGTAGACCAGGCTGGCCTTGAACTCACAAAGATCCGCCTGCCTCTGCCTCCCAAGTGCTAGGATTAAAGGCGTGCGCCACCACGCCCGGCTGTTTCTCATTCTTATGGAATGTTCTAGGCTATAGATCCATACTGAAGAATAGACTTATTGGCAGAATTAAATAAAAATTTAAATTACTATGTTCTAATTAATTTTTCATTTAAACCCTATGCAAGTTTGCATACTGAACATACTCCCATCAACGTTTAATCTACTTTCAACCATAACATATTTTTATCTATGTACACTAGCCAGCATGCTTAAAAAATAAATGCCAAATAAACATATTTTGCTGAAAGTAGGAAAATGATAATTTGGTTAATAACCTGGAAAAACAATGTTTCAAATGATCTCATTTCAGGTTATATCCCCAGTGAGTCTCAGATTAAAAGACTGAACTAATTTGTTCTAGGCTACTTAGCCAGAAAACCAGTTCAGTTGTTGTCTGTGTTGCAATTCTCAAGGGTTTGGATTAAATGGCGACTATTTATCACCTTGTTTCATTATTAATTTACATGGTTCTAGTTTTTTTTTAAACGTATTTATCAGTGAACTTGCAGCCACATTAGGGAAGTCTGTTGGAGTTCTGTTGTTTAATAGAGCACTAAAACATGAAACTAATAGAGCAAATAGAAACGTGGATTTTTGTTGTAACTAATTTTTGCATTCTTCGTATTTTAACTATGAGCTGTCACTACTGATTTACTGTGCTCTGATTGTTAATAATTAATTCTAAATATATATTACTTAAGGGATAGAAAAAGTGCCATGTAATTCTTGAATATTAAAACACATAAACATTAATCATGGGTCATAGGAGAAAAACATACTCTATATTTAATAAAACTTTCACTTCTAATACATGCTAAATATAAGTATAAAAGTATGCTTTCATTTTCTATCAAATATGAACTACAGATTTTTTTTGTCTTACAGATTTTTAAAAAAGCATAAAACTGCAAGGAAAATAATTTTGGAAAAGGAAGAAGAGTGTGAGAGTGATAAGAATAATTGAGAGTAAATACAGTCAAAGTAAATGTGTACATTATGAATATATCATAATGAGGGGTAGAGATATAGGCCACTTGGTACTGTCTTGCATAATTTCTGTGAAATCCTGGGTTCTATCCTCAGAATTGCATGACAAGAGAAAAAATGATCCAACTGTGTCATACCAGCCCTTGAGATGTAGAGGCAGGAGGCATAGACGTTTAAGGTCTGGGCTACATGAGACCTTATCTAAAAGAAGGTAAAATAGATTAATAATGAAATCCATGAATTTGGACAATCAATATATGCTAATGAATAATAAATAAGAAAATTAAAAAGTGAAGTAATTCTCTTGTTTCAGGATGGCCTTTTTCTCTTAGAAAAAAATATCATCAAGCATTGATTACCAATGAATTTCTGCATACAGAATTTCTTATTAATTTCTTTCTTATTAAGAGATGCACATTCGAAACAAAAGATAAATGACCAGCTTGACAAAAAGACAAAGATTTACCTTTCATATCATTTCTCTTATGGGTTTTGACATGAGCACATTCTTTGAACTAACATCTCATTATAGACCAAGCTTGCATTCCACTTCCTACATAGGCAAATATGACCTTGAACTTCTGATTTTCCTGCCTTTGCCTACTGACTACTGGGATAAGTGGTATGTGTTAACACAGTTTATTTGGTTATTTGACTCAAGCCAGAACTTTATGCATATTAGGCAAATCTTCTATAAACTAAGCAACGTTCGAGGTCCTTGAAATATTATTTTCTCAATAAAATTTATGTAATGTAAAAGGGTATTTCCATTCAAGAGACTGTATTATGAAAATGAATAGATTATATTTCAAATATTCTGCCATTATAATCTTCAATTTGATCAGATTTGAAATTACTTTAATATCAATAACTGACAAACTATTTTTATGAATAAAATTTAGAGGTTGACAAGTGGATTTATTTGCATTCTTTTGCACAGGACATGTACATTATCATGTATCTGAATCATTAGAGGAGGAGTAATTGCAAAGATGTAATAAAATTATAGAAGGAAGGGAAGATAGAAACAGAAGAGACAGAGAACCACAACCTGAATATCTAAACTATTGGAATAATTGTAAAGTTGTTAAGTTATGTATGTAAAATTCATATATGAAGTTTAAATTTGAAAAGAAAACAGTAGAGACTAGAGGAGCAAGCTGAGAAGCCAAGCTGCCTGCAGCAGGGGGCCTATGGCATAGACAAGCTGCATTCTCAGCATTGATCAGAGAAGCCTCTCTTTTCAGTAATGGTGAAGTATGAAGGTCTGTTGGCAGCCTGTCACAGCATTGTTACTGTGACCATGCACCGCACCCTAAAGATGGCGCCGACTTCCTCAGGAGACTAGAGAACAACAACTAGCCACCTTTTCCGCATGTAGCCACCTCTTCCGCGTTAGGACAGGAACTGGCATGACTTTGAGCCCATTCACCTAATATTCTAATGAGGCTTTGGCCCCTATTGTGCTATAAGCCCATACATTGGATATGCTAATGAGGCATTGGATATTGCACCATTCCAGAGCATACTCAAACCCTCTAGACTGCTATATAGGCAGTGCCTCTTCCTCATTTCGGGGTCCTTCTCACAAGAGAGCTGTGTACACAATAAAAACTGCTGTAGAAGAATCCTGTTGTCCGCATAAAGTTCTTGCCAGCGAGACTGCTGCATGTGACAAAGGTCAGTGAAGAGAGAGATAAGAGTAGAGGGATGCTTTCTTTGGGTTATGACTCAGCCAGGACAATCATGAAATCTTAGTAGGTCTGGTTACCTGTATAGGGCATGCCAACCCTGGGATTGTCCACAATCAGTAATAGATGAAGGAGTGGTTAGTGGCCCTTATGTTCCCTGATGAACTCACTCTAGGTTACTCCCTGGCTCCTATTACTGATAAGTAATAGGAGCCAGGGAGTCATTGCTTGTATTCCTGTACACACCTAAGTTCCTACCAAGCTAAAAATGGGTAGGACTAATGCATTGCTACAGAGATAACCTTGGTAAAAGTCTGTGAGTAACAAAGCAAAACAAATAGACATTAAAGTGGTAAAGAGAGTTATAGAGAGGGGGGGATTAATAGGAGTGGAATAGAAGAAGAGTGGATGAGAGTAATTAGAATATAATAGGTGAATGTGTGAGATTGTGAAAGTACAAATTTACCTAACCAAATTAAAGATGCAGGACAGTTATGGCAGAATGCATGATCTGGGATGGGGTGGGGGTGGGGGGGAAGGGAAAGGGAAATATGCCTGAACTGAATTGGAAAATGATGTATGAAATGCACAAAGCATCAATAAAAAAAGTTAAAAGAATAAACTTTTTTTTGCACAGAATTGGTTTGACTATCTGAGGTCTTTTGTGTTTCCATGTGAATTTTAGGATTTTTTTTCTAATTCTATGAAGAATGCCAGAGCAATTTTGATTGGGATTGCATTGAATCTACACATTAGTTTGTTTGGGTAGGATGGCCATTTTTACTCCAATAATTCTTCCAATCCTTGAACATGGGAAGTCCTTCCACCTTTTGATGCCTTCCTCAATCTGCTTCTTCAAAGATTTAAAGTTTTCATTGTAGAGATATTTAATATCTTTTCTCAGGTTTGTTCTGGTATATTTTATTTTTTGTAACTATTATGAGTGGGAGAATTTTCATGTACTCTTTCCCCAGTTGCTTTTATTAGCATATGGAAAGGCTACTGATTTTTCTAGAATAATTTTGTAACCTGCCACCTTATTTAAACTGTTAATAATTTCTAGAAGTTTTCTGGTGGAATTTTTGGCATCCATTATACATAATGTCATGTCATTTGCAAAAATGGATAACTTGACCTCTTCTTTTCCAATTAGTACTCCTTTAATTTCCTTCTCTTGCTTTATTACTCTAGAAAGCGTTTCAAGCACTATACTGAAGAGGAGTGGATATAGTGGGGACCCTTGCCAGCTTCCTGACTTTAAGAGGAATGCTTCCATTTACAATGATGGTGGCTGTGGGTTTATTTTATATAGCTTTAAATATGCTGATCTATTTTCCCTCCAGTCCAACTCTCTCTAGGACTTTAAAACTAAACACATTTCAAATTTTATCAAAATCCTTTTCTGCATCAGTTGAAATGACCGTGCGTGTGTGTGTTGTTTTTTTGTCTTTGAGGACTCATATGATTTATGACATTTATCAACTTATGTCTGTTGAATCATCCCTGCATCTCTGGAATTAATCCAAATTTACCCTGGTGGAAAACCTTTCTGATATGTGCCTATATGTGGTTTGCAAATATTTTGTTTAGATTCTTTGCATCTATATTCATTAAGGGTATGTATGGGTCTATAATTTTCTTTTTCGGGGGGTATCCAGAGTGATGCTGATTTCATAGAAAGAATTCAAGAAATTTACCTCTTTTTCTATCCTTCTGAATAACTTATGTAATATTGGTTTGTAGGTCATCCTTAAATGTCTGTTAGAATTCTGCCATAAATTCATCAGGGCCTGTCTGGGCTTTTTTTCAGTTGAGAGATTTTGTATTAATTCTTAAACTTCCTTATATTTTATTGGTCTGTTCAAGCTGTTGGTCTCTTCTTGGTTAAGCTCTGTTGGTGCCCATGATTTCAGATATTCCGCTATTTCTTTTAGATTTTCAAATTTAATGGAGTATAGTTTTTAAAATTATTCCTAGTATAATGTTCTGGATCTTTTTGTTATCTGTTGTGATATTTCACATGTCATTTCTAATTTTGTTGCTTTGGAGTTGTTCTTTCTTTCTTTTTGTAACTGGGCTAAATTTATATCTATCTTGTTCATCATTTCAAAGAGTTAGCTCGTTAGACTCATTGATTCTGGTATTGCTTTTTTTGTTTATATTTCATTAATCTCTGCTCTGATTTTTGTTATTTATTCTTGTCTGTTGGGCTTGGGATTCATTTGTGGTTGTCCCTCAAGTGTCCTGAGTTGCAATGTTAATAATTTATTTTTGTTCTTTAAAAAAAAAGTATGGGCACATTGAGCTATATATTTCCCTTTTGGGAATGCTTTAAAGTGCCCCATACATTTTGTTATGTTGTATTGTCCATTTTGTTTAATTCCAGGAATACTTTTAATTCTTTCTTACTTTCTCCTTTGAACCATTCATTATTCAGGAGTGTGTTGTTTAATACATGAATTCATGTGTTTACTTCTAGGGCTTCTTTTGGTGTTGATATTCAGCTTTATTGAACTACTAGTAAGTCTGATACATTGTGGTCTTATGGAATACATTGAATTATTTCAGTTTTTTTATTTTTTGAAGGTTGTTTTGTTTGTGGTCGATTTTGAATATGGTTCCATTTTGTGCTGAAAAGAAAGTATAATCTTGAATAGATTATTCTGTAGATGTTTGTTAGGTCCAGATGGTGTATCAAATTGCTCAATTCATATGTCTTTTTTGTTTTGTTCATTTTCTTGTCGACCTGTATAATGTACATAGGGGAATATTGAAGTCCCCTAGTACTAGTGTGTTGGGATTAATCTGCACATTAAAGTCCTATAGAATTGTGTCTGTGAAGTTCAGTACACCAGAGTTTAATGCTTACATATTCTTGATTGTGATATCTTCTTGGTTAATTTTTTCCCTTGATAAGAATGAAGTGACCCTCTTCATTCTTCTCTTCATCTCTTCATCTCTTCTGATTTGTTTTAGTTTGAAGTCTATTTTGTCTGATATTATAATAGCAACTGCTGCTTGCTTCTCAGTACAATTTACTTAGAATACATTTTCGACCCTTTCACATTAAGATAATACCTGTCCTTGAAATAAGATAGGTTTCTTACAGACAACAAAAAGGTGGATTTTATTACTTAATACATTCTACCAGTCTGTGTCTCTTGATTGAGAAATTCAGTCTATTAATATTTAAATTTATTATTGAGAGATGTATATTGTTGTCCATTGTTTTAGTTTCTGTTTGCATTCTTAGTCTAGGTTTGTATTTACACAGTTATACCTTCATTTATTACTTTATTTTGCCATGCGGGTATAGTGGATCATTCTTCTGTTCTTTTTACTGCTTCAAGTATTCTCTCAAGGGTTGGTTTCTGGCCATTAAATTCTTTTATTTTATGAATTTATTAACATAAATTCATTTATGTTATGGAAGATTTTTCTTTCTCCTTCAACTATAATAGATATTTTTTTTGCTGTGTAAAATATTCTGGGTTGGCATCTATAGCCATTTAGAACTGGGAATAATTTGGTCGTCACTTTATTTATTTATTTATTTATTTATTTATTTATTTATTTATTCATGTGTATGAATGTACTGTCTGCATGTAGGTTTGTGCACCTGTGTCATGCAATTCCACCGAGAGGGTGTTGGATTCCCCTGGAACTGGAGTTCTCCTGGAATTGGAGTTACAGACGGTTCTCAGCCACCATGTAGGTTCTGGGGATTGAACTGTGTCCTCTGCAAGAGCAGTCAGGGCCATCTCTCCAGCATGGTCATCACTTCTAACTTACATTATTTGCACTAAAAAATCAGCTGTAATTCTGATGGAATTTCCTTGTTGTTTTTCTGTTGCAGCTTTCAGTATTCCCTCTCTGTTTTGAGCATCTACTGTTTACAATAAGATATGGTGTGAGGAATGATTTTTTTCTGTTCTTCCTTCTTGTATTTGTATGAGTATGTCTTTCCTTCATTTGGGGAAATTTTCTTCTACAATCCTGTTGAAGATCTGGTCAATATAATGGTCTTGAGATCCTTCTGCTTCCTCTATAGCTATGATGCTTCGTCTTGTCATGGTGTCTCACATTTCCTGAATATTTCCTTCCTGTGGGTTTTTTTTTTAAATATTTTCATAATCTTTTCTTAAGTAGTCTTATTCTTTGACTTTATCTTCCAGTGTTGATAAACTCTTTTCTACTTTATTCATTCTGTTCTGTTCATTCTCTCATCCTTTCCAGATGGATTATTGAGTGTTACACTTCCTTTTTCATTTCAGCCTGAGTTTTCTTCAGCATTTCCATCTCTTTTTTGAAATTAGTCAGAAGCTTTTCCCTATCTTCTTTTAGACTATCTCTATCTTTATCTGATTCTTTGATTTGTTTGTTTGCATGTTAAACAACACACAAATATTCCTTGAATTCTTGGATAATGTTTATGATATTTCTTTTAAGTTTTGTGTCCTGTGGTAAATATACTGCTTCCTCATTGTGGAACTATTCTAGGAGAGTGGTAGTATTTAGAGGATACATATTATTTGGATTTTTCATTTTATTTTTGTTGTTGTTATCATTGTTGTTGTTGTGATTTTGGCCTGTTGATCTCTTTAGTTGTTTGTGATTCCTATGTGAAACTCAAGTGTTTATTTCTTGTATTGAAAGCTAACTTTGCTTGTATTCTTCAGATGCCTTCATTGCCTTATTGGGTATTCATGGCTGGTTGGTCTAGGCTTCAGGTTCTCACTTCTGATTTTGTACTAGAGGGACCAACTAGTTCTTGCCCAACCAATCAGGAGTTCTACCAGAGGTCCCAAACTGGTATCAATCAGTCAGGCTTGAAACAGTGGGTCCCCCACTATGTGAAGCCAAGAAATGTCACTGGTGCTGTATAGTTGGGGACTCTCACTAATTAGCAGATATCAGCCTCATGCACTCATTGGGAGATTTTAACTTACATAACCTCTGCACCACATGGTGTCTGCCTATGGGCTCATCAGGGCTGGTTGCAAACAATCTGAATCTGGATGGAAGGGGAGGGAAGCCTAGCCTGGAGCAAAATGAGGGATTCGTGGTGTTCCCAAACTAGGGAGTAGAGGGTCTAATTTATTATTTTTATCAAAGCCTGAGAAAGCAGAACAAGCAGAGATGCAAAGAATGAGAACCATCCTAAAGGTTGTAATTAATTCTGCTGTTTTAACTATTAATTTCTGCAAGTTCTTATACTTTTAAAACAAAAATATAAACATACACTATAACACAAAAGCAATTATTCTAACAGAGGAGAATATGCTTCAGTTTCTTAATTTTATTTCATTACTAAATCAGATTTCAAACTCTATTACAGAGCTATTCTCATAATAAAGCATGTCCTGGCACACAGACATACAGACACACACACACAGACACACAGACACACACACACACACACACACACACAACACACAACAGACCTGTAAATCGATGGAACTAAACTGAACATCCAAATTTAAGTACATACAATTTCAGCAACCTGATATTTTTATCCATGGGTCCATGAACACTCAATGAAGGAAAGGCAAAATCTTCTGCAAATGGTACTGCCAAAGCTAGATTACCACTTGTAGAATCAAAATAAACCCCTACTTTTCACCTTGCACAAAGTGAACTCTAAATGCAAAAAAGACCTCAGTATGAAACCTGAAAGTCTGAAAAATGTTAAAAAGAAAATATTAACCTACAATTATAGTTATGAAAAGACCTTTCAAAACCTTAGCGACATAGGAAATAAGGTCAACAATAAGTGGAACCTCATTAATCTAAAAAATCTTCTGTACCACAAAAGAAACAATGAAAGACGTGAATAGAAAACACACAGAGTTGGAGGAAATTTTTATCATTAATACATTTGACAGAGGTGTAACACCAAGAATATATGAATTACAAAAAAATAAGAAAACAAACAAACGAAAAACAATAACAACAACAACAGACCAGGAAACAAATTATCCAATTAAAAGATGGGCTAAAGATCTTAAGAGAGACTATTCAAGAGAAGAAATAAAGACAACTAAGAAACATCTTAAGAGCCTATAGTTTATTTTCAGACACGATAATTTTGTTATGTGTGGAATGTGTATACACGTACTTTGGAGCGATACAAATTGGAAAGCACAACAACAAAAAGACTGAGTCAAAGAACCGACTGGCCAAGTAAAAGTCTGCCCAAAACAGTAAACTTCTGCATTAAATTTTTTTTTTAAAAAGAGCGAGAAATAGATGCAAGACCTGTATGGCAGAATGCATGAGCTCTGGCCGGGTTGGAAGCAAGGAAGGGGAATGGGTCTAGATTTGATTAAGAACTCGCTGTATGAAATCAAAATCTTTTTTTTTTTTTTTTTTTTTTTTTTTTTTTTTTTTTTTTTTTTTTTTTTTTTTTGTATTCTTGAGACAGGGTCTCTCTTTAAGTCCCAGCTGGCCTAGAGCTCACTCTGTACACCAGGCTGGCCTTGAACTCACAGAGATCCACCTGCCGCTGCCTCCAGAGTGCTAGGATTAAAGGCGTGCGCCACCACGCCTGCCCGAAATGCACAAATCTTTAATAAAAAATGGTGTTCAACATCACTAGTAATTAAGGAAATGCAAATTAAAACCACTTTAAGATTTCATCTTACCCTTGTAAACCTGGCTAAGAAAACAAATGATAAACATTCTCGAGAGGTTTGGGGAAAAGGTGTGCACTCATTCCCTGATGGCAGGATTCCAAATTCATGAAACCCTTATGGAAATCTGTAGGAAGCTTTCTTTTTATGCTGAACAGGGACCCCACGGCCCTGCTAAGAGGAATGGGAACATAGTGCCTGCTTTGCGGACACTGTGGGGGGCTGACTCCTCCGCGCAGAGGTCAGTTGGCTACTTCCCATAGCCCAGCCTGGATGGTACTTCCAACTCAGGCCCTTAGCCTGGACCCACGAGACACGTGTTCCACTCTTGGCCATGGCTTCTCACCTGCTCAGAGCCTAGACAGGAATTTCAGGCTGTTGGCTGATTGTCTCCCATCAGCCAATACCCACTCACAACACCAGCTACCCAGATTGGTGATCTGCAAAGGAATCTCTTTCCAACCCACTGGTCACCCGAAGGAAATGCAAGCCTACCTTAGCCTGTATGCATGCAATAATTAATAAAAAAATAACGGCCGGGAATTCCATGATGATGTTACTATGAAATGCAAATTTATTCCTTGCTACAGCCTGCTTTTATAAACTAAATGTTGTTCCCAGGACCAATCATAAGTCCCCCAATTCCACGACACTGCACACCATTGCCTCACCTAGCATCATGCACCTAAGCCATGCTGCTTGCTCCTCCTTGGGGTGGGGCCAGACCCTCAGCCACACGGTGCCCTGAGGCATGCTATTTGGAAAGCCAGCCCACAATTCAAGCTGGATTTCCCTAAGGAAATCAATGTGGAAAACACTTAAAAGACTAAAAATCAACCTACCATTTGACCTGGTCATACCACTCCTGGGTGTATACCCAAAGGATTCATTCTACTGCAGAGATATATGCACATCCATGTTTATTTCTGCTTTTTTTCACAATAGTGACAAGCTGGAAGTAACCTAAATGTACCTAAACTGATGAGTGGATAATGAAAATGTGGTACATCTACACAATGAAGTGGTAAAGATAGATGATATCATGAAATTACAGATAAATGGGTGGAGCTACAAACTGTTATACTAAGTGATGTAACACAGGCTCAGAAAAAACAAATGACATTCTGTCCCTCATTTGTGGATCCTAGCACCACATCCTTATATTTAAGTATATACTCTGATGTAAGTATATACTCTACGGGAACCAGATAAATGAAAAGGAACTAGGGAGGTAAAGGGAAAGAGGAAACCTGAGACAGGATTCTAGTAGGTGACAAGTGTTACTAAGGGAGGAAGGGATAAAATCAGGTATCTAAATGGGAGGGGAGTGGATGAGTTATAGAAGGAAAGCATGGATAAAGGGAAAAAAGGGAGGCCAAGAGAAGTGTGGCCATAGGAAACTGGCAGTATCAAGGGAGAATGGAGGTATTTTAAATGTAGAAGACAATGAGAAGACATGCAGGTTGGCATAGATAGGTAAAGGGAGAGAGGAGAGATAAATAATACCTTACTAGTGTAAAAAATATCCGAGAGAATCATTTTAGTCTATCAATCGACAGACACACAATACTTTACATGTGTCCATATGCGAAGATGAAAGCCGCATATCAAGAAACAGTACTAGACAGGAGAAACCTTCCTTTGAGTCATTGGCCAGGGTAGTCCAAGAGACTCCTCAAATTACACAGGTTATTGCCACAGACCTTGATTGCTTCCCAGAACCCGAAGGTAAGACAGTATCATTGAAGACAGGACGTACTTCAGAAAATGGATCTGGAGCTTGGGAGCTGGATTTGACATGGAAGCCAGCACCCTTGAAGGCTAGGTCTCAGAGCTATGGAGAGCACCATGCAACTCACTAAGGGACATAATCAGTAGATGGTCCAATATTAGCCTCAAGACCAAATAGCCACATCACTGTCCAACATAACATACATTTGTGCAAGATCAGCAGTTCTATCTTCAGGGAAATCACGGATAATCAATTGGACCTAAAGTTCACTCAGTGAAAGGAAACTAATATATATATAATATTAATATGATATATAATATTATCTTATAAAGTTAATATAGTCGATGCACAACATGGAGAGGCAATAGAGTCCAAGATCATTCCACAATGTAAGACACAATCCCTAGGTTAAGGAAATTTACTAACTACAAATAAGTTCCCTATACTTACAGACAAATCCCAAACCCCATTCATCGAAAGAAGCTACTTTTGTTTCCGATGAGATTAGCATGGAAAACTCAGATATGGCTATGATGGCGTTATGCCTGGGTGACACAATCTCAATTAGCCCCCATCCTGTAACACACAAGATGGCAATACACCATAGACCAAGGACCGAAAAGAATTAAATCTTCCCTGAATCTCTTGTTAAGGAAGTTCCTCATGCAATAGAGAGTTCAGGAACCTAAAAAGGGCCTGATGGTCAAACTGTGATGATAGAGGAGTCTCAGAGCTGTGTTCCATGAGAGTCATCTATATTTACTTCACCATGGAAGGATCATGAACATAGGGAGAGGGGTGGGAAATTGTAAGACCAGGGAGGTGACCAAACACCAAACGGAACTGAATGCTGCGAAACTCCGGACCCACTCATACTGAACCACAGCATTGTATGCCAACATGCAACAAGACCAATTAAAGCCTCAAATGGACAGAAACCAGAACAGAACTGTAGGAATGGGTCACAGAGCCCAAACATAGCTGGGGAAACATTAGCAGCAGAGGGTAATCAAGTGAGGAAAAATGGGCCTTCTTTAGAAACAGAGACTCTAGGTAGGCTCCAAGAGCTCAAGAGGATGATAATTCGAGAAGTGTGCCAGGGAGAGATAATTTGGCACAATCCTTAGCACAAATGACAGAAGTCGTGAAACATCAGGGGATTAGGGGGAGCGGGTGCCAAGCGGAACGAGTTATATAATACATCAGAGATGATGAAAAGAGTTTTTAATGTATGAAAAACATTAAACAAATATATAAAAGAAGGAAAAACTGTTACAGATTTGATATATTCATTAGTTTAAAAACAATAGATGCACAGTGATAAGACAGGTATGTACAAACCATATTGAATTGATACAATCTATTATATAACATACTAGTAGTTTTCAAAGTGTAATCAATATAAATTTGAGTACACCTACCACTCTCAGGATGTCCATTGACATTCCCATACTCTTTTAACCATGCAGTGAACAAACAGTAACATTTTCCAGAATATTCTGGTGAATCACGTTGTTCAAATATACATGGAATAAAATATCCACTGGAGTTGTAAATAAGACAATGAATCTCACACAAATACAAATCTTTGTAAAACTTCAAGAACATACCTGCAGTCAACTCTTCATACTATATATATAGAGAAAATAATAATATAATTGTTTAGTATATATATAAATATAGAATTCATTAATTATATACTAGTAATGGAACTATATTTGTCCCTATATTATATCTTATATTGCTATATATAATATGAATATATAATATATATTTATATATAATTAACTATATATACTAATAATATTTTCATTATTCCTATATAATATAAGATAGTTATTATATTAGGGGTTTTAGGTGGAGATAGGAGATAGGATAAGAGGAATGCTGCAATGTAGGCTGCCCTAGCTAACCGTAAAATCAGGTTAATTAATTTAGGATTATTTCATTGAAGGTTCTAATAATTAACCCTATTTTACAAGTTAGCCCAGGCAGCCTAATTGCAGGCTTTCTCTTTTCCATCTCATTCCACCATATAAACAACCTAATCATAACGATACCATATTATATATATAAGACAATATTATATTCTATATATATTATGATATATAAGAAATATTAGGGACTGGAGAGATGGCCTAGGCGGTCTAAGAGACCGACGCTTTTGCAGACGACCCCGGTTCGATCCCCAGCCCACAGGCGAGAACCGCTGAATCATCAGAGAACTCCAGTTCCAGGGGAATCCGACACCCTCTTCTGACCTCCGCAGCATTGCACGACACGGGTGCACAAACCGGCATGCAGACAGTACATTCATACACATACAGAAATAAATAAAATTAAATAAAAAAAAGAAATATATATATGATATATATATATATATATATATTTCTTCATATATATATGAAGAGTTGACCTGTGGTATGTCCTTGAAGGTTTACAAAAGATTTGTATTTGTGTTGAGATTCATTGGCTTATTTACAAACTCCAGTGGATATTTTATCCATGTAAGAAATTCCATGTAAATTCCATATAAGAAATATATATATGAATAGTTCCAGGACAGCACCAGCTGTCCTGGAACTCACTCTGTAGACCAGGCTGGCATTGAACTCACAAAGATCCACCTGCCTCTGCCTCCTGAGTGCTAGGATTAAAAGCGTGTACCACCACACCTGGCCATATTATATTTTTTATCAGTAACTATGAGATTCTGAAATGACAATTTCACATGTGCACCCAATTCATTCTACCAATTTAAATTTTTTATTGATTTATTGTCCATATACACTTGTGCAATGCATATCTGTGGGGGTATGTGTGTAAGAGGCACTCCTCTCTGTGCATATATGTGAGACAAATATCAATATTGGATATCTTCCTTCATCATTTGCCACTGTATTGCTGAGAGAGCCTTTCACTTCCCCCTTGATCTTGATGTTTTTCCTAGACTGGCTGGCCAAAGACCCCCTGAGATACACCTAATTTGGCCTCCAATCCTCAAGACTCCATATATATATATGGAGGTGGGTGGCATTTTTGTGCTGTAATGTGAGTAACCATACAATGGGGCAGACTATTACAAATGTCATTACCAAACTAAATACCATACAAGTTATTTTCCTCCAAAACCCAGAAACATGGTGTAGAGAAAGGGGGGAGGTGTTAAAATTATTTATTTTATTATTTATGTATGTGTATGCATGTATATCTTTGGGTGTAAAATGGGTGCAGATGCTTGTTGAGGTCAGAAGAGGGTTTTGGAATGCCCTGGAGTTGAAGTCATAGGAGGTCATGAGCCAGCAGACATAGGGGCAGAAAACCAAACTTTGGTCCTCTAGGACGATAACATGTACTGTTAACCACTGATCCATCTTCAGGCCATAATTTTTTTTTAACACATAAGATTAATTGTTTTGGTTTCACTGGGAATTGGGTTATCTCTGATTTATATTTAAAAAATTAACAAGTTGAATTAGGTCACTCAACTAAAGGATTCTGGGATTTTATAATTATAATTCTGAAAGATTGGGGCTGGAGAGATGGCTCAGCTCTTGTAGAGGACCAGGGTTCAAGTCTTAGCACCTAAATGGCGACTAAGAACCGTCTTCATCTCCAGTTCCAGGGGAATCCGACACCCTCTTCTGACTTCCACGTCATTGCACAGCACTGGTGCACCCACCTACATGCAGACAGTACACTCATATACACATAAATAAATAAATAAATAAATAAATAAATAAATAAATAGATAAATAAATAAATAAATAGATAAATAAATAAATAACAGCATCAAGTTTTGAAATATAGGATAATCAATGTTACAAAAATTGTCTATTACAGTAGTTTGGCATGAATGTTGTTTTTTTTTGTTGCCAATTTATCAGCGTGTCTTAACAGAATCTGTTTCAAGATCAAATTATCTAAAATGAGAGTTATGCAACAACTCTCCATTAATTTTATTATAAAAACATGAAAAATTTGTTTTATTTAATTTCTACTCTTTCCACTCTTCATTTTTTATGTATGAATTTCTTCTTGTTTCCATAAAACATGGGGTATAGTGATCTCCTCAGGCATCAGCAGGTTTCAAGCCATGATTGTTGAGCCTTTGGCTTTTAAAAAATGAATCTTACACTCACAGTATTATTTTATGGCACATTTTATGAGCTTCACACTAACATATTCATAGTAAAATCATAATAAAAGAAACCCAAGTGCTTGAGATTATTGTTAAGGGACCCTGAAAATTTTGTTAGTACAGATTTTAAATATTTTGAAAGGAAGTATCAAGTGCCTAAGTACTACTTCTAAAAAAGCTAAGTTAGTTATTAAAAACCTTATTCTTATCAATTTCTGACATTGAGGAAAAAAGAAATTAGAAATAGAATTATGATATTGATATTCAATATAAGCATTTATATTGTGATGCCTCATACTTGTATTCACTTTATAATTCACGTGTTCAGGAACCTGTGGATAAAATCAATATGTTTTCAGTAAATCAAAACCATGTATACCTAAGTAAAATCTAGGGTATATGTGATATCACAAATATATATATATATATTATATATTTTGATTTAAAGATTATATATTATAATTGATCTTTTTTATATTTTTTAAAAAAAATTTTTTTTAATCTCTTAAAAAACAGAATTGTAGTTATTGGAAAATTCAAATATTCAAGTAAAATATCGTGCAAAGTATAATTAATAATCCTCAGACTAGTACAGTCTCTGTATCATAATTTCTAAACTTCTCCTCTAGCACATGGAAGACAAAAACATCCATGAACAGTGTTCTTCTTTTCTTCTTCTTTCTTTCGTTTCTTTCTTCTTTCCTTTCTCCCCCTCTCTTCTTTCTCATCTTCTTCTCTCTTTTTCTTCTTCTTTTCTTCTTTCCTTTCTTTCTTTTTCTTTCTTTCTTGATCGTGAGATAGATTCCAGTAGAAATTCACAAAAAAATGTATGTAAAGCTATTGATACATACATAATGAACATTATCATTTATAAGAATGATGTTATCTGAATTCTAAATGGACTGACTAGAAGTCTTAGTGAATTTGCAGTACAGAAAGACAAATACGTACTGTCTCATTCACATCTGATTTCATTGACTAAGCTTACATGATAGTGCTTCTGGTTAGGTCCACAACAAGAAAACACATTCAATTTAGAATATTAACAATTTAGCATTGTACGATTCCAGCATTTAGTAAATTTCATTGGCTCCACACAACATCATGAAGGATCTAGAGATTACAGAAGGAATAAATGTTACAGAAAAGTGAAGGACTCAATTTTTGCTTTCTTTCAAGTTTCAGTTGGCTCTTCTAGATGTTGTAGTGATAATATACAAAAACGATTCCTTAGGATATGAAGGAGTATTTGACATTCCTTTCATCATATTCTCCTTTTCAGAAGGAGCCAAAAAAGAACATAAAACACTCAAGGGTAAATTTACTTTATTATTGAAAATGTTTGAAATTTTGATTTCTAAAGGCTACTTTGTTAAATAAAATAATTGTACTACAAAAGTATATTCCCAACGGACACATGGTTAGTACAAGAGAAAATATATTCACACAGAGCAATGAATCTCTATTGCAAACAATCAATTAGGACATATTCACATTATACCAATATATTAAGTAGTAATAATAATAAAGCATTCTTCAAAAAAGAGTTTAAAAAATTGGTTGCCAGCGGGTGGCGCACGCCTTTATCCTGACATTTGGGAGGCAGAGACAGGATTTGTGAGTTCAATGCAGCCTGGTACACAAGGTGAGTTCATGGACAGCTTGGGCTCAGGGAGACCTGTCTCGGAAAGAAAGAAAAACAAGACGAACACGAAACTAAACAACAACACAAACAAAAAACCAACACACAACACACAACAAAAAAAGAACAACAAAAAAAAAATTACAAAAAAAAAAAAATTTTTTTTCAGAAATTTGCTTGCTGTTCTTTTGGTACGTTATGTGTGGCTGAGGACGCATTGGAATTAGAAGTTGCTTAGGGTATGAAACTCTTGTTCACTCTTTTAAAAAAAAAAAAAAAAAAAAGAACACGAAAGAAAATCTAGGGAAAAACAAAACATGAAATCAAAGGTAAGGTTTTTACTCTAATTTTCCCTTAAATCCTACAATGTGTTCAGAAAGTTATATTTATTTCAGCTCAGTAGAAAAATAAACCCAATAGAAGATTGAAGTCAGAATAACAGAACTATCAAAGCGTTAGTTGCTCCAATCAAGCATTAGATAGATTAAATATATTCCCTAATGGACCCGAACACCCACCTACATGATATTCCTGTACCCAAATGTCTCTAAACTCTTTGCACTACGTATATAGTATTATGAAAGTTATATTTCAAAGTGGTCAAAGTTTATTCAAAGATAGAAATAGGCGAGCTCCAGCATCGGAAGCTAAAGCGGCACGATCTCTGTGAGTTCAAGCAGCCTGGTCNTATATATATGTATATACACATGTATATAGACACATATAATAAACATGTGTGTATATACATACATTCTAGAATTAAGATATTTCTGATATTTAAGAGAAATTAAATATACAGTATTTTTTCATTTACAATGTATTGATTTTTGATTTCAAATAAAAGAGGTTAATTACATTTTCAAAATACTTTTAATCTATGTCTTTGCATGAATATCACATATAACTATTATAACAATTGGTCCTCATAATAAATCTGCAGACATGGAGTTGATATTGCCCCCCAAACAGAGTATGTATTCTACAGCCAGCAGAACTGCAATGGACATCCAAGTCTTTTGGAGCCCAAATGATTCCATCAGGACCCTCAGATGCCTGATATAGAGCTGCATGATGGAGGACTTGATGAAGTCATTTTTCACTAGGTTTGGTTTAATCATTTCTTGGTATTTTCCCACTTTCCCCTTTGCATATAAATGTTTATTCTAGGCCATTGTATGTTGGACATTTGTAACTCATATGTTGTTTAATAAGATGGCCATGAGTCTTGGGTAATACTTGGACTTGGACATTTAAATGATGTTGGAACTGTTAGAGACTACATGGACTTTTGAAGTTGAAATGAGTGTATTTTGTTTCATGAGTGTTAATGAACCTATAGTCTAGAGGAAATGATGTATTTGTGTGTCAAGGTGGTAGGATATACAGTTGTGATGGTTAAATTTGATTGCCAACTTGAGATAATTTGGAATCATTATGGAAACACATCGGTGGGGATGACTATAAAGGAATTTCTGGGTTTAGTTAATTGATATAGGTAGACATGTATTAAATGTGGATAGCACGATCCTATGGGCTGGGCTCTTGTACTGAATAAAACAGGAAAAAGGGGAAGTAAGCAGGGACATTCATCTCTCGTGATTCCTGATTTTGGATGCGATGTTAGCTCTATCTCATGCTTCTGTCCCCATTGCTTCCATGCTGTGATGATGGATAGTACCCTCAACCAGCAAGC
Source organism: Rhizomys pruinosus (assembly GCA_009823505.1). Taxonomy (NCBI): domain Eukaryota; kingdom Metazoa; phylum Chordata; class Mammalia; order Rodentia; family Spalacidae; genus Rhizomys; species Rhizomys pruinosus. The sequence goes on from VZQC01012097.1 coordinate 70,549, forward strand.
CGAGGAAAAGGTCTTTTCCTCAACTTCCTTTAGTCATTTTTCCACAGGTGTGTGTGAAATCATGAATACATCTTGAAATTTTAAATGTGCAATAAAAGGAAATTTCTAAAACATCCTTATCCATGCAACTTAAGTTTCTGTATATGATCTGTTTACAGAATATGAGTAAGACAAATTAAACCTTTAATTCTCAAACAATCCTGGAGTTTTATAAAAATGCAGATTTTAATCTACTTAAAATAACAGATGAATATTTGTATTTATTTGTGGAAAAATCTCATAATTAGTGTATATATATATATATATATGCAAAGTACAATTAATAAATCCTCAGATAGTATCATTTCTCTGTATTCATAACTTCTAAACTTTTCTCCTCTAGCTACATGGAAAAACAAAACTGATTTCCATGGAACAGTTGTTCTTTCTTTCTTTCTTTCTTTCTTTCTTTCTTTCTTTCTTTCTTTCTTTCTCCCCCCTCTTTCTTTCTTTACCTTTATTCTTTCTTTCTTTCTTTCTTTCTTTCTTTCTTTCTTTCTTTCTTTCTCTTTCTTTCTTTCTTTCTTTCTTTCTTTTGATAGCTGAGATAATTTCTCAGTAAGAAATTCACAAAAATAATGTATTTTAAAGCTATGTGATACATACATAATTGAACATTATTCATTTATAAGAATGGATGTTATCTTGACATTTCTAAATGGATGGAGCTAGAAGTTCATTAGGTGAAATTATGCAAGTACAGAAAGACAAATACTGTATGTTCTCATTCACATCTGAGTTGTTCATTTGTACTAAGCTTACAGTGATTCAGTGCTTCTGGTTTAGGTCCCACAACTTAAGGAAAACACATTCAATTTTAGAATATTTTAAACAATTTAGCATTGTAGCGATTCTCAATGATTTTAGGTAAATTTCATGGCCTCCCACACAACCATTCATTTGAAGGATGCTTAGAGATTACAGGAAAGGGAAATAATTTCAGAAAGGATGGACTCAATTTTGCTTTCTTTTCAAGTTTCAAGTGGCTCATTCTAGGATTGTTGTAGGGATAATATTACAAAAATCTATTCCTTATGGATAGATGGCAGTGAGTTATTTGACATTCCTTTTCACTATATTTCTTCCCTTTTCAGAAGGCATGCCAACATAAAGAACATAAAACCACTCACAGGGGTAAAGTTTACCTTATTTATTGAAAATGTTTTGAAATTTTTTTAGAATTTTAAAGGCTACGGGTTTGTTAAACAATATATTTTACCTACAAAATAATGGCTATATTCCCAACGGATCACATGGTTATAACAAGAAAAAATATTCTACACAGAGCAATGAAATTTATTGCCAAACAAATTCAATTAGGCATATTCACTTTATACATGAATATATATCTTCATTCCAAGTAGAAAAATATATTAAAGCATGTTTCTTCAAAGAAAGGATTTTAAAAACATTTGGTTTGCCAGGCGTGGTGGCGCACGCCTTTAATCCTAGCATTTGGGAGGCAGAGACAGGCGGATCTTTGTGAGTTCAATGGCAGCCTGGTCTACAAGGTGAGTTCCAGGACAGCTGGGGCTACAGGGAGACCCTGTCTCGAAAAGACAAAAACAAACAAACAAACAAACAAACAAACAAAAAACCACTCACACACACACAAAAACAACAACAACAAAAAAAACATTTGGTTTAAAATGTTATTTTTTTTCAGAAATTTGCTTGCTGTTGTGTTTGTATTATGTGGTGGCTAGGACCTTGGAATTAGAAGTTGCTTTAGGTATGAAACCTTCTTGTTCACCTCTTTTGTAAAAAAAACAAAAAAAAAAAAAAAAAACAGCAACACAAATCCGGGCAAAACAAAACATGGCAACTAAAAAGGGTTAAGTGTGTACTTACTTTTTTCCCTTTTAATCTACAATGTGTTCAGAGAATTATATTTTATTTTCAGCTTCAGTAGAAAAATAAACCAAATAAAATGAAGCTCAGAAAAACAGAACTATTTCATAAGCTTTAGTTGCCAATCACAGCATTTAGAATAGATTAAAATATTCCCTGAAGACCCCTGATGCCTCACCCTACCTACATGAGTGTTCCTTACTCAAATGTTCTTAACTCTTTGCCCTACTTCATTTAAGTATTATGCAAGTATACTTTCTAATGTCAAGTTATTCAAAGATAAAATTAGGCTTAGCTATCCCAGCACTCGGGGGAAGGGAAACCAGGCAGATCTCTGTGCGTTAAGGCCAGCCTGGTCTACAGAGCGAACTCACGGCCAGCTGGTACTATAAAGAGAGACCCTTGCCTCCAAACATACAAAAAAAAAAAAAAAAAAGATAAAAGAATAACATATTAACATGCACCAAGGGAAATCTGGGTAAAAATGCTTAATTGACTAGGGCATATTATATATGACAGAATACATGAAACCTGGTGGAGAGATTATGTGGCATCTAAACTTTATTAAGATCTATTATATGAAAAGCACAAATTTCAATAAAATAGATATTTAATGAATAAGAAAATCCAAAACATATACTTACCTGGCAGGGGAGATACTATGATCAAGAAGGTGGTTTTCCCAGGACGTGTCTTATCCATTGCACTCTGGATGTGCTGACCCCTGCGATTTCCGCAAATGCGGGAAACTCAACAGCATAATTTGCGGTAGTGGGGGACTGAAAAAAAGAAGAAAGAAAATCCAAAACAAATAAATTCTTATTTCTTCAAACAATATAGCCATTGGAATTTATCAAAAGGGCAATATCTACTTTCTAGTATATTACTGCTTTATTGATTGATAGTGCTCACTGCTAGAAATATATTACATAGTTTAATCATATATTCAATGACAAAATTGAATATTACATACATATATGGTTTAAAATTCCTTGTCTTGAAAATGGGAAATTATTTTTTGCAAATCTGACTCAGATCCACGAATGTAACTTTTTGTATTATGTTATAGCCACCTATAGTAAATGGCCAGACAAAATGCTTATGACAGGCCCAGAGATAGCTTTATGATTAATAATATCACATTAATCATGATAATCATTATCATCCTGATCAGAACTGAGATAGTTGGAGCTGGTCATGTAGTTATGATGGTCATTTTTCAATTCAGTTCATAATGGTGTAACTGACTGTTCTATAAAAGACAAGGAGAAGCTGACCTCCATGGTCTATTCTATCAGAAAATATCTAACAACTCACAAGTATTGCAGTGACACAACTGGAGGAAAATCATTCATTTTTGGCAGAACCACAGCAAGCTTCTTGGGCATCTTTCATCTTCTGTCCTAGAACACTTAAAAATCAGCAAAATTTGAATATATCAGTGCTCTCCCTTGTTTGTCTTCTAATACCAAAGTTTCAACCATTTCACTAGCCTTTGTTTTATCCAGATGATTTCTATGCAATGCATCTCTGCATTTGTTCAATCAATTACTTACCAAGTGTTGTGGCCCCATTTAAATATTCCTTGAATAAAATAAGGATCTTGTCTTCCTGTTCTTTCATAAGAATTATTTACCCGAGCCATCTTTTTGAAAATTTAAAACTAAAAACATACAATAATATCATGAATAGCCAGGCGTGGTGGTGCACGCCTTTAATCCTAGCACTTGGGAAGCAGAGGCAGGCAGATCTTTGCGAGTCCAAGGCCAGCCTGGTCTACACAGTGAGTTCCAGG